>WBNM01010425.1:10449-74324 GCA_013399055.1 Ramphastos sulfuratus | reverse complement strand
ACAAGGAGCAATGGATGGAAGCTGCAGCACAGGAGGTTCCAGCTTAACACAAGGAGGAACTTCTTGACTGTAAGGGTCCCAGAGCACTGGCACAGGCTGCCCAGAGAGGTTGTGGAGTCTCCTTCTGTGGAGCCTTTCAAGGCCTGTCTGGATGTGTTCCTGTGTGACCTGAGCTAGATTGTCTGGTTCTGCTCTGGCAGGGGAGTTGGACTGGATGATCTCTTTGGGTCTCCTCCAACTCCTGACATCCTGTGAGCCTGTGAAAGGTTAGGGAAGAATTCGTCACCCTTGTTTTATTAATCTAGAAAAGAAAAAAAAAAAAAGAAAGAAAAGGAAAAGAGAAAAAGCAAAGCTGCTTTCTGCTTTCCTTGGAAGGAGAGCAAGCTGCAGGGGAAAATGACGTTGGGTTGTAATTATAAGTTTCCAGTCTTTGCAGAAACTTAATTCACAGTAACAGAAGCACCTTGTGAAGTGAGAGATTAAAAATCAAGATGAATTTTATTTTGTGAGAGCATGACCTGTGGAGAGTGATATATGCCAAATCCTGCTGAGGATAACCTGGCAGTGTTGATCACCTCACTGTACAACTGCTTGGCATTGCAGGAGCAGAGCGCTATGTGAATGTTGAAACACCTGCAAATCAGGCTCAAGAAGCAATCAAAGTGTGATAAACATTAATTAGTATAATATCCAAACCTTTAGTGGAGGAAGGAAGGTTGATTACACTATCTCGCTTGGGATTTCTTTCTGTCAGAGATGGTATCTCAGAACAGTTCCTGATTGCACTTACTCAGACACGAAGCAACTCTTTAAAAACTGCTTAAATATGGAGAGAGATGAGCAGAAGGCAAATAAGTTGCTCTTCCTGTGAGTGGCTGAAGGTGTTTGGTGTTTTGTAAAAGCATGCAGCTTGCTTTTCTGCCTTTCCAGCTTCCGTGGTGAGCTGGCTTTGTGAGCTGCCTTTAAACGCTTCCCTGCATCACTGCAAACCTCAAGTGTTTCAACAGCGTTTCCTTGGCACTGGCTCCATGCTGCCAGATGCTGGCAGTGAGGAGAGTGAGGCTTGGGCTCCTCACAGGCCATGTCTGACTCTCAGCTGGCCACTGCAGGGTGTGGGAAGAGCTGTGTGAGGTGAGGGTGGTTGTAAAGCACACTGCAGTGCCTCACAGAACATTGCTTTTTTGTTACCCAGGCAGAGTACATTCAGATTTCCTGTCCTCACTCTCTAGGCTTGCTCAGAGACAGTTCAGTGATTGTGCATCACAGTCCTGAGTTACAGCTACCATGCACTGGTGCTTCCCCATCACTTCAGCAGCCTGAGGAGCCATCAAAGCCTTTTTTCAAGAAGATTCTTGGACAAGTTAAAACTTGAAGAAGTTTGAGATTTTCTTCTTCTCTGCAACATACAAATCATAGAATGGTTTAGGTTGGAAGGGACCTCAGAGATCATCCAGTTCCAACCCCCTGCCATAGGCAGGGACACCTCCCACTAGAACAGGTCACTCAAGGCCTCATCCAGCCTGGCCTTGAACACCTCCAGGGAGTGAGCAACCACAACCTCCCTGGGCAACCTGTGCCAGTGTCTCACCACACTCACTGCAAAGAACTTCCTCCTAACATCCAGTTTCAGTCTCCCCTCTGCCAGTTTAAACCCATTGCCCCTCATCCTGTCATAACAAGGCCTTGTCAATAGTCCCTCCCGTAGGCCCCCTTCAGATACTGGAAGGTCACTTCAAGGTCTCAAAGCCTTCTCTTCTCCAGGCTGCAGAGCCCCAACTCTTGTAGCCTGTTCTCATAGCAGAGCTGCTGCAGCCCTCTGAGCACCTTCATGGCCTCCTCTGGACTTGTTCCAACAGTTCCATGTCCTTCTTGTGTTGGGGGCTCCAGAACTGTACACAGGACTCCAGGTGGGGCCTGACGAGAGCAGAGTAAAGAGAGAATCCCACTAGAAAAGAGCAGTGATGTGCCTCTAGGTTCCAGGGAAGAAGTGGATGAAGAAGAGGCTTGGTAGCCTGAGAAGAAAGGTGGAAATTCATCTCCCTCAGCACCACTACCTTCTGCTTTCATCATGGGATGATGTCTCCCTTCTCTTGGGAAGTAGTCTCTGCTCAGCAGTGGTTCTCTTTGGTGAGGGCAGAGCCACTGAAACCTCTCCTAGAGGTTTAGTGGTATCTTACCCATCAGCAGTGGCATCATGCTGGTTTTGGCATCAGTGCTGCAGAAGGATGGATGGCAGCCAGCACTGTTATCTTCCCTGGTTACTCTGCTCCAGCACCAGCCTCCTGCAGTCTGCTTATATAAGCACAGGTTGGTGGAGAGAATAAAAAACCACAACAATAAAAGGAAAAAAAAAAAAGAAAACCCCAGCTTGACTTTTAGGCAGAGAGCCAAGGTTTTAGACAACAAATTTACTGTTTGTACCCTGGAGTTTAGAACAGCAATGCCAAGCACCCCCCTGCTATCTGTCAGGGCTGGAGCTTGGGCTGGGAGGAGAGCAGAAGCCTGACTTGCTGTGATCTGCACAGCCCTTGTTTAAAGCAAAAGCCATTTAATACTTTGGCTGCCTTGTCCTCCTGTGCAGATTCATTTCTCATCTGCTCCCTAATGTTCTTTCTCCTTGGTTGATCACTCACTTTTGTACTTGAGACATGAAATTGAAGTTCTTTGGTATTCTAGAGAGGTTTGTCTCCCAGCCTCTGCTGCCTTGCCTGTCTTGTTCACCTTGGTGTGGAGCATGGCTCTTCTCTCTGCCACTTCCCAAGTTTTGTCATCACTGTCACTTTTGGGTGATGTATACCTCAGCACAGACAGCAAAGGGTCTCCTGATGCTATCATGCTTCCTTCCAGCTGAATTCCATCTACCCAGCTACCTTTCTTTAAACTTGCTCTGATTTAAAACTTCTTCCTGATGCTCTTTGAGTGCTTGGAGACCTCCTTAGAAATACAGTGTTGTTGGCACTGCTGACAACTGACAGGCAGTGTCCTGGGCCATGGCTACCAAATTCATATTGCTTCACATCTCTTTCCTATGGGAGTCATTTTCCTCCATGAGCAGATACAGCAGAGAGGTCTCTCAGTAGCTGCCTGAATGTGAGGTTTATCAGAGGAGTTATGTGGAAATAATGGGAAGTGATTTGGTTCACAGCTGCAGATGGGACAGAGGGTATGGGTCCAGTGAGGGAGGAGGAAGTGTTCCTGAGGGCTGCTGTGGTAATCAGATCTAAGCTGGAGGTAAGGTGCAGGGGGCTTGATTTCAGAGGGAGAAGAGAATGTGGAAGTTTGGATCAAAGCAGCTGAAAGATTGGCTTTAATATCTATTTAGATGAAAAATAAAAGTCTGTATGGATTAACAGATAATCCACTGGATAGATTTAATCTGCCACATGTATTACTTCCTGGAAGAAAAGCCCTGGGAGGTGCAGGTTGGCTCGGCTGGGTGCCCAGGCTGCGAAGGTAGGTGATGGATCTGCCTTTCTCCTGCAGGCCCCCTTTGCACTTGGCCTCCAAGAGAGGGGCTGTGGCTGTGTGCTGCCTGCTTCTTTGCAGTTCCAGAGTCACATTGAATCTAACTGAAGGGGTTTCTCAAGCAGAAAAGAGCACCAAGAGCAAAATAACACAGCAGTGACTAATAGGACAGGCACAGTGCAGGTTCAGATGCTGATGATGTTTTTAGCTGTCTGAGCACAGGGTTCTGAGGGGCAGGAGTGGGCCCAGTGTTAACACTTACCCCTCCTGTCCTGACTGCAACTGCCTTTCAAACAAGTCCCAGTCGGTAGCACGCTGCTGCTTAAATGAAAGCTGAGGTCTGAATGTCACCTTGCTTCAGACACTTAGCTCCTGAATCTTCAGCAACAACCCTCTCCATCCCCGTTTCCTTTCTTTACAAACACTAACTGACCCCTTGGAGTAGTTTGAGCTTCCACAGCAGTAAAAATGCTGAAGTTGCTGCAGGCATTTGGCCATGAGAGGGTTTTTGCCATGTATTTTCCCAGTATCAGCGTGGTATAGTATATCTTTTAATTTGTATGTGCAACTCTCCCTTGAACTGCACATGCATAGTGGCCATGCACTTTTGGGAGCCTGTACATGTGGTGAGATTTGAATGAGTTGGATTGAGGTGGGTTGTTAATTTTTTTCATAGTTAGCTTGCNACCTGTTCTAGTGGGAGGTGTCCCTGCCTATGGCTCAGGGGGGTTGGAGCTACATGATCTCTGAGGTCCCTTCCAACCTAAACCATTCTATGATTCTATGATCTTCTCATTTTGGAGATGTTCCCTTTTTGAGAGAGATTCCAGCTAACTTTAAATGGGAGAAAGATGAATACAGTGCTGTAGGCTGAGAGTTGCTTTGCTTGCTGTTCTTCCCCTGATGCTGTCTGCATACCACAGGTGGTGTGAGCACTCCAGTCCCAAGAAACACTCTTAACAACCAACAGTCTGCCTGTGTGTGGTGGGGCATAAAGGGGGTTGTGGCACTATTCACCTGCACCAGGTGTCTGAGGGTGTGAATGTTAGATGTGGAAGTGGTTATGGGTGGAAGGGTGAGGGCATTCCTCAGAAACTCATTTGCTTCTTCAGTTGGTGGAAAGAGGATGTGGGAAGTGAGAGGAAGAGCTTCATAGCTGGGGAAGCATTGGGGACAATGTGGATTGGGAAAGACAGTGAGCAAGGCCTTGGGCTGTGCCACTTGACCCACAGTCACTTGTGAAGTGGAAAGGAGAACAGCAGCTGCTGGCTCCCAGGCCTGAGCTTGCATGAGTGTTTGCTTAACCCTTCTGAGAGAGAAACAGGAGCCTCGTTAGCCCCTGAGGACTGTGTCTAGGAGTCAGCAGGGTACTGGCTAAGAGGCAATTGATACTTGGCTTTTATTTGAAGCTTCAGAAAGCCTTTGTTGAGTTCTTTCAGGAGGGAACTCTGCTGGTAGGTGAGAGGGGAAATTGCATCATTGATTTGAGGGAGAGTGGCAATGCAGAAATAAAGGACCATTATTTTTCAGCTTTGAAGAAGGTAAAAATAGTCAGATGCCCCCAGGAGCAGTGCTGGAAATAGTGCAAATCAATACAATCACAAAACATCTAGAAAAGAGGTGAACTGTGAGGTAGGAAAATGTACTGGGAAGGGCAGGTAGGGAAGACTTAAGTCCTTCAGAGGCATCTCACACTGTACCAAAGCAAAGCAATCACAGTATCACAGTATAGCAAGGTTGGAAGAGACCTCAAAGATCATCAAGTCCAACCCACTACCACAGACCTCAAGACTAGACCATGGCACCAAGTGCCACGTCCAAACCTGCCTTGAACATCTCCAGGGACGGTGACTCCACCACCTCCCTGGGCAGCCCATTCCAGTGGGGAATGACTCTCTCAGTGAAGAACTTTCTCCTCACCTCGAGCCTAAACTTCCCCTGGCACAGCTTGAGACTGTGTCCTCTTGTTCTGGTGCTGGTTGCCTGAGAGAAGAAAGCAACCTCCTGCTGGCCACACTATTCCTGATGCAGGCCAGGATGCCGTTGGCCTTGTTGGCCACCTGGGCACACTGCTGGCTCATGTTTAGGCGGGTGTCAATCAGCACCCCCAGATCCCTTTCTGTTTGGCTGCTCTCCAGCCACTCTGACCCCCGCCTGTAGCTCTGCATGGGGCTGTTGTGGCCAAAGTGCAGCCCCCAGCACTTGGATTTGTTGAAAACCATCCCCTTGGACTCTGCCCATCTGTCCAGGCGCTCGAGGGCCTGCTGCAGAGCCCTTCTGCCCCCCAACCCACCAACATCTGCCCCCAGCTTGGTGTCAGCTGCAAACTTGCTGATGACTTGCTGATGACTGTCTCGATGAATGGGACAGCTCTGTGACATGTGAAATTTGCTGCAGACAGGTGGTGGGAGATGTGCACTGAAACTACTTTGAGAACTTACCAAATGTGTAAGTGATGTGCACTTACTTCACTGAGACAGAGGGAAGATACGGAAAGGAAGTGATGTACAGCCTTGTGCTTAGTGTTGGCACAAAATACAGTCTGTTAGGTGGGTTTGAAATAAAGGGATGGGGAAATGGAGAAGAATTCAAAGAGGGAGAATCTCTTGAGGTTTACGTTTTGCTTGTCTACCACTCCAAAAAGAAGGAAGTAGAGACAGACTGGGTGCTGTCCTGCCATCTGGGGTGTATTAGAAGGGCTGTGGTTAGTAGGTCAAGAGAGATTCTCCTGCCCCTCTGCTCTGCCTTGGTGAGGCCACACTGTGGAGTACTGTGTCCAGTTCTGGGCCCCCCAGTTCAAGAAGGACATAGATCTGCTTGAGAGAGTCCAGCACAGAGCCACAAAGATGATGAAGGGAATGGAACATCTCTGTTATGAGGAGAGCCTGAGGGAGCTGGGGCTGTGCTGCTTGGAGCAGAGGAGCCTGAGAGGTGACCTCATCAATGTTTACCAATATGTGCAGGGTGAGTGCCAGGAGGCTGGAGCCAGGCTCTGCTGAGTGATACCCAATGCCAGGACAAGGGGCAATGGGTGGAAGCTGAGGCATTGGAAGTTTCATGGAAACATAAGGAGGAATTTTTCCCTGTGAAGGTGGCAGAAGACCGGAACAGGCTGCCCAGGGGTGTTGTGGAGTCTCCCTCTCTGGAGATACTAAAACCTGCCTGGTCACGTTCCTGTGTGATCTGCTATAGGAGATCTTGTTCTGGCAGGGGGTTGGACTGGGTGAGCTTTTGAGGTCCTTTCCAGCCCCTGACATTCTGTGATTCTGTGATCTGCATGACGAAGGATTTTCATGCTGCAAGAGAAGGGGAGCAAAGCTATAAACCACAAGAGAGAGATGCAGCTGTTGAGAGAAGTGGGGCTCTTTCAGAATGACAGACAGTGAACAAGTTCTTTGGACTTGCCCTGTTTTCACTGCATCCAACAGGAGGAGTGGCTTTAGTGGAGTTTCGTTTCTGCACTGTCACAGGGATGTGCTGCGCAGATTGGCAGAGGGAATCATGGATAGCTGCTGGTGTCAAGTTTTTTGCTCAAAGAAATTTAGAGTGGAAAAAAGCATGGGAGCTCTCTACTCAAAAACAGAGAGGGACTTGGATAACATTTAAAAACATTACTTGAGATTGATTTATTTTTTTTTTCACAGGCACAAAATGATCTGATAGAAGTCATTGCTGCAAAGCATTGCTGGACTTTTAGTTTTCCTAATGGTTGTATACCCATAAAAAATACCTTTTGATGGCTTCATTAGAGGAGTGAAGATCCAGGACAATTTTGAGTTTGAAGCTAGGGAGAGCCTGCCTGGGGAAGGAAAGCCTCTTCAGAGGAGGTGGCCCCATAGTTACCTGTAGCTGATACCAGGTCCCAGTGTCCCTCCTAGGCTCTGGTTGATCCTCTGTAAGAAGTTCCTGCTTCATGGTGGTGACTCCATGACATGCTGGCAGTTTCAGCCATGCCCACGGCTGCAGGGCATCCCCTGTAAGTCTTGTGGTGAATGCAGATGTACTGAACCAGTGATCACTCCCCTGTTGCCACAGAGTGCTTCCCATCTCAATCTCAAAGCATTTTGATGCTGATCTGGTTTGTGGTTTAGCCCCAGCTGGCAACTAAGCCCCACACTAACCACTCACTTGCTCCGTACCCCAACAGGATGGAGAAAGGGGAAGAGAACTGGAAGGGTAGAAGTGAAAAGACACCTGAGTCGAGATTGGAACAGTTTAGTAATGGAACAGTTGTTATAATAATAGTGTAATAAAAAGGAACAAAGGGAAAAAAAACTAAAACAAAGAACTCCCGCACACAAAACCAACAAAAACCCCAACAAAACTCACCAAGAAAGACAAATTGAAACCAGTAGCTCACCACCAACTGACTGGTGCTCAGCCCATGGCTAAGCAGCAGCCTGTGGCCAACTTTCCCCTTAGTTTGTATGCTGAGCATGACATCCTCTGGGGTGGAAAAAATACCCCTTTGGTCAGCTGGGATCAGCTGTCTGGGCTGTGGCTTCTCCCAGCTTCTCACTGGTGTGCTGGGGTGAGAAGCAGGAAAGGCCTGGACTGGGTGTAAGCCCTGCTGAGCAATAACTGAAACATCTCTGTGTGCTCAGCGCTGTTTGCAGCACAAGTCCAAAGCACAGCCCCACACCAGCTGCTGTGAAAAAGACTAAACTCTGCCCTAAGCAAACCCAGCACCTTTACTTGTACAAAAGTAATACAACTGAGTGTGCTTCATTGCTCCAGATACCAATCTGATGTTGTTTAACTGGTGTGGAAACCAGATCACCAAGGTGCAAGGCAACATGGAAAAAGTCCTGCAGCACAGTGCTGGGGTAGCAGAGGACAGGACAAGCCTTGTGAGGCCTGAGCTTTGCTCACCAGTGTGTGCTGCCTGGCACTTTTATTCCAAGTCTGCTGACAGTTGGTAAATGGCTGTGGCTTTCTTGCCAGCAGTACTTGCAGAGAGGTGGCTGCAGTTCTTCACCTTTCTGTGCTGTAGCTCAAACAGCAGGGAGAGTGTCATGGACTAGGCTTAACTCCATACTCCTGTACATAAGGCTCTCCATGGCACCAGGACAAACGTATCTCAGCACTGTTTTGCCCTATGAAACAATCCAATCTGGCAAGATTCACATTCTTCTCTGAGGGAAGACATTGTTGCTTCCACAAAATGTCTGACTTTGGATTGCTGACCCTGAGAAAGATGCCTTCCTCCTAGGATCTCCCAGCGGGTGGAGGCCAGCCGGGCACAGCTGCAGGTGATTGGCGAGAGAGTCACACTTGCCCAAGCCAAGATTGAGAAGATCAAGGGGAGCAAGAAGGCTATTAAGGTAGGGACTTGAGTGAAGGCTGCATGGGTTCCCTTCTTCATTCCACCTCCTCTCTTTACTCCTGATGTAAGCTCTGGGCAAGAACAGTTGCTGGGCTGATGCAGTTGATGATCTTTAGACNCCATTCTATGATTCTGTGACCAATGAGGCACACAGCTCCTGGCCTTGTGAGGCCTGTTTAAGTCGCTGCCCTAAGTTCTCCTTAAGAGAAAAGGCATGTTCTGGGCTAAACCCAGTACCTTCCCACTTCAGGCTCATAGCCACTTAGGCTGTTTGAATGAAAGGTGATGCTGGAGAGCCTCCCCTTAGTGCACTTTAATTTTGCTGAGCCATGTGACAAAACCAGTGAAAACTCTTCTTTCCTTATTCTTTCTTGGTTTAGTAGTTTCCATTTTCTTCCTGCCAGTGCAAACCTATGATCTCCTAGCACTTGTGTAGAGAGAAGTTTTGGCACTTTTATTTCTTGAAGTGACAGCCCATGCTTGATGGAGTCCATGCCTGTAGCCCTCTGGAGCCTAGAGACTCTCAGGCTGTCAGTTCCCACCACCAGCACAGGCTGTGTGTTCACTCCAGTCTGTGTGTTTCTGTGGTGCAGGATTGCTCAGCTGTTGGGATTCCTCAGCCTCTCCTTGTCTCTCCACAGGTATTTTCCAGTGCCAAGTATCCAGCCCCTGAGCGGCTGCAGGAGTACAGTTCAATTTTTGCTGGTGCAGAAGACCCAGCAAAACAGAAATGGCCAAGACACAAGATTCAAAGCAAACACCGAGTGCTGGATGACAAAGCTCTGCAGGTGAGGAGGAGAGCAGACCTTGAGAAGAGCAAGCAAAGAGAGGCTGTGAGACTGTCTGTCTCTTTGATGAAGGAGATGAGGCCTTTAGCATATAAGCTGGGATCAGAACAGCTTTTCAGCTCAGTCTGTTGGTGTGAGTGTGTGAGGTCAGGCTGAGAAGCTTGCAGAACTTCCAAAAAGAGAGGGCTGGTTGAGTACAAGACCTTGGCTGGGTGGTTTAGCAGTCCAAGGGACTGTTGGCTACCAGCCCTCTGCAGCAGTTCCTGACTCCCCCCTATTCCCTGCAGCATTGCTGGTGGTGCTTCTGGCTGGGCTTCAGGCTTTGGCTGTGCATAGCAAGGCAGCTGGGAGCAGGGTCAGAGTTGTTTGAAAATTAGCTTCTGAAAGCTCCAATATAAGTGATGGAGAGAAGGAAAGGGTGAAAGTGCCTGTAATTGTGTTGAGAAGAGAGGAGTCTTTACAGCATATTCCTGTCCCAGGAAAGCAATTGCTATCGTCCCTCCCTGGTTCCCAGGTGAGTTTTGCATCTTGGAAGGGAAAACAATTTTGCTGCTTTGCATCTTTTGTTGTTTGTGTTTTGCTTCTGCTTTGCTTTGTGTTCAGCTGTTGTAGGTTGCAAGCACTTCAGAGGGGGCTTCCAGATGCACCTTTAGCTCAGATGTCTGCAGCTGGTCTTGAAGCAGGTCCTGAAGTATGGATTTCTCTTTTAGCCTGTGAATTGAGTGGTGGAGAGGGGCTTCCTAGGGAGGACTGAAAAATTGTAGGTTTGGCAGGAAATACTGCCAAAAGATTCTCCAACAATTTGTTTCAGCATCCCTGGGTTGGAAGAAGAGGAAGAAAAGTTGCTGTGCTTAAAGTTTAGAAGTTTCTCTGTGTGTGCTGTGGCAGCAGCAGCAGATGTGCTGTTCCTGGCAGGTTAGGGATCGACTTGACAAGTTCCCTGCCCTCGACCCCTGAAGAGACTTCCTCATCCTTGTGTGCCTTGGCCCCAAAATAAAGCTACCACTGAATAATTTATCATGGTAAACTTCCCTGAGTTTTAATAGCATGGAGACCTCACGGGGTTGAAGTAGTTATGAATCTTTCAGGCAGGCCAGGGAAGCAGGGCTGCTGGCTGGAGGCACAGCTGGCAAACTCCAGCAGGGTTTGTGCTTCCTGCTGGCCGTGGCAGCGGTGCAGGGCAGAGCTGTGTGAGACCTGCTGCCGGCCACCCAGAGGAGGCTGATTGTGGCTGTGCTGTCTGGTTGGTGCCCCCATCCCATCAGAGCAGTGGGGGATGAGAGGACAGGGGAGATGCTCTCCCAACCTGAGGGACTAATGCCAACATAGAACCTGTCACACAAGTAGGGAATTGAGAAGGGCAGCAGCTGGTCAGAAGCGGTGTCCTGCAGGGAGCAAATGGTGGAGTCACCCAGCTGGCCCACTGGCTGCACAGGCTCTAGATGCCCTTCCCTGCAGTCCTCCTAGCTGTCTGTGGACACCTCTTCCTTGTCCCCCATGACCTCTGTACCATTGCCACGTTCTGCCCTTACTGACCAAGGCTGCCATAACTACAGGGACATGCAGGCCCTGGGAGGTGTTGGTATTTGCTCTTCCCCTCCTATGACCCATCTTTTGATCCTTCCCTGGGGTTGTTAAGCTTTCTCTGGCTTGCTGACCCCACCTCATGCAGCAGTCTTACTGCTCTTGCTAAGCTTATGCATACACCAGCTCCTGCAGCTCTGCTGTGGGCAAGAGGATGCTTGTGTGCTGGTGAGTGGCTGTCATCTGATGGAACGATGGAGAGGCCTGTGCCAGGAGCAGCTGATGTGCTAAGTAGGGCTCCATGTGGCTGAGCTCCGACCACATTCCAGGGGGACAGGCCCTTCCTGGCCATAGCTGAGCACAGAGCCTGATGTGCCTTGCAGTAATGAAATATGACAGAGGGAAATCTGATGTTTGCACTTACGCTCTCCTCAATTATTCAGGGCCTTCAGCAGAGCCTTGCTGCCTGTTTTCACTTCTGATGAGGGCCTCTTTGCTGGGAGCAGTTGCAGTAGGCTTTGCTGGCTTGATTGACTCACACACACACATGCCCCACCAGGAAAGTAAGCTCTGATCCTGTCAGTTCCAGGGTAAGTAGTAGTGGCTGCCTATGCTCAGCACTGAAGAGTTTGTGCTCTGGAGGGAAAGCAGCTGAGCTGGGAATGTGTGGGATTTATTTATTGCTTCCCTCTTGAGAAGTTGTTCTTTCACCCTCCACACTCCTTGCAGCTGTTGAGAAGATACTCTTTGAGGTTGGTAAGGTAAGCACTGATGGATGGAAGTGCCAGAAGTGAGATCCTTGCAATCCTGGAAAGCTGCTTGCTTTGTACACTGCTGTGGTAGCAGCTAGGCAAGGTGGAACAGGCTGCAGCCATGGGAGGCTTCTCAGGTGATGGGCACTGCCTCTGCAGTGGGATCTGTGTCTGGGTGCTGCAGGTGCCCCTCAGGTGACTGGAAAATGAGGTGGGAGACATGGTCTGCCTGAGCTTGGGAAGACTTTCAAGCCAAAGTTACAGCCCACTGCCAGAGTAACCTTACAGGGCTTCAGAACTGTCAGTCACTTGGCAGGTACTTGTGAGTTTGACCTCCATCACAAGTCTGAGGAGGTTGAACTGGGATTGCAGCACTTGCTCATCTTTTAAGTGCTTTCCCAGCTAGCATCAACATGCTGCTGGGGTGGAGGGGAATGAGATTTCTGGTGTAGCAGAGCCTGTGCTTAATTAAACCTCAGAACCTGGGTGATACTGTAGGCTGCCAGAAATGCCTGGGAAAGCAGCATCCTTAGGGATGCAATCCTGCCAGGTGCCAAATCTCAGGCTGGCATCTTTGAGCCTTCATGCACATCACAGGACTTCAGTATGTCGATGTTGCCGAACCTTAAACTGCAAAACTGAATGTCCCTGTAAGGAAACTCCTTGTTTAATGTGAACTTGTGGGATTCACTGGTGCAGGTTGTAGGTAGCTGTTGTGAGTTTCCAAACAGGCCTAGGTGCTGGTCTCTTCTCACAGGTAATTAGCCATAGAATGAGAGGGAATGGCCTCAAGCTGTGACTGGGTGGGTTTAGACTAGATCTTAGGAAACATTTTTTTCCCAGCAAGAGTGATCAGGCATAGAAATGAGCTGCCCAGGGAAGTGGTGGAGTCACCAACCCTGGATGTGTTTAAAAGTGATTTGGATGTGGAGATTGGGGACATGGTTTAGGGTGAACCTCATAGAGTAGGATTGGACTTGGTAGATCCTTGGTAAAGTAGGTCGGACTTGGTGATCCTGAGGATCTTTTCCAACTGGAATGTTTCTGTGACTCAGACCAGCACTTCTGTGGCATTTAAAGGCTTCTGGAAAGCAGTACTGGTGCTTGGTGCTCTTAGAACTGCCTTAGCTGAGGCTTAAAAGTAAACATAGGTAATGGTTGGTTTCTTACTCCACCCTTAGTCTTCCTGTGCTAATTGAAATCTACAAAGATAAAGTAAACCTCCCCATACATATGGCTTGAGGGCTGAGCGTGTGCAAGCAGTGCTAGCAAACACATCAGTACTCCCTCATGCTCAGCAAATTAATGCTGGGAAATGAATATTAATGATCAAAAGAAGCTTTAGTTCTGAATCTCTGCCTCTCTGGTCTCTAAATAGCCATTTCTGTATTTTTGTCAGCTTGCTGCTGTAAAAACTCAGGCTGTTCACTTCAGTCTGGTTTTCACAAGTTGGAACCTGTTATCTGGGGACTAAAAAAACACCTTCAAATCAAACCTCCTGGGTCTCTTCTTAGGGCATTTTGTATACTCAGAGCATCACACAAACTCTTAGTGGATTAACTGAGCTGTGACTAAGCTATTTCCCAGCATTTTTGGCTACCAAACTCAAGCCTGAATTTCAGTCAGCAGAAACTGCTTATGCTGCTGAGATGTGGTCTTAAAACTGCACCAGTGGTGGTCTCCAGTTCCCCATCCGAGTTACAAAGAGGGAAGGGAGGACTCAAAGAATGGGATAGAGCAGGGGTGCCAGAAGTAGGGAGGCTGTGGACAGTGTTTGAGGTGGTTTTGTGACAGAACACCACCACAAGAGCATGGCCAGTTCTTGAGCCTGACAGACTCTCCCCAATAGTGCTCTGCTTTCTTCTAGTGTGAACACTTCACACCTCACCGCTGTGTTTGGCCTGAAGTGAGAACAGCAGTTGTGAAGAGCTTGAGGAAGGCTGTGGGGAGGGATCTGGGGTGGAAGTTCGTCCATCCCAGGCTGTCCCTGGGTTCATGAACTGATGCCTTTCCTTGCTCTGGCAGCAGAGTGCTGTGGGCATTGAGCTTCACCCCCCAGCACCCCCTGCCCCAGGACCTGTCACACTGGCTGAATCGCTGGGCTGGCAGTGCCTGTGCTATTTAAAAGCCAAGCAGCTCAGATGCAGTTGGTCCTTGTCTAAAGGGAGCTCTATATATTATGCATGAAGTTTTAGAACCCAGAGAGAAGAGATTTCAGTTCATTAGAGTTGAAAACTCCTGCAAATCCCTCAGGCTTTGCAGGACCATCTGGCACATGTTCTGCCGTGCACTGCCTGCTGCCTGCCCTCGTGCCAGTGCAGCCACTCCAGCTCTCCCTAGCCTCTTTCCCCTCTGCCTTCTCTGCATACCCCACTGGTGGGATCACATCTCTGAAAGCATCAACTGAAGGCAGCAGAGGGGAGGTAAGAGACGTTTGGGAGAATGTCTCTGCATGAAAAGGTGCAGTAGCAGGAGACACTGGAACAAAGGCTTCTTGGACTGCTCCATCCTGCCTCTGGCTGTAGATCCCCAGTGGTTATTTTATTTTGGTGGATCCTTGGCCACAGCAACACTCACTCAGTGTGACCCATCCCTGGCACCAAAAGCATGTGCCATGGTTATGGAGTGCTGAGATTTGCCACGAATGTGGAACTGTAGTGTTGTCCTTGTGCTCCCTTGCTCAGAGGGAGCTGGAGAGGGAGCAGTAGTTTCCTGGATCATGCAGTGGACCATGTAGAGTGGGCTGTGGTAGTCGGGGAGAGCTGTCTAAGCAGCTGTGGTTTTAGTCTCACCACCTGTTACCTGTCTTCTTGCAGGAGAAGCTCAAGTACTTCCCTGTGTGTGTGAGCACCAAAATTCACCAAGAGGATGATGCAGAAGAAGGCCTTGGCAGCCTCCCCAGGAACATCAGCTCCCTCAGCTCCCTGCTGCTCTTCAACACCACTGAGAACCTGTAAGAGCTGGAGCAGTGCTGTGCTGCTCACCTGCCCGTGCTTGTCCTCAGAGGAGTTTTCCCTTCCCTGGGGGCAGCAGTGACTCCATGCTTTACTGAGGGTCTTGCATACCAGGCTGCCAGTAGGGCAGGGTTTGGTTTTGGCTTCTAGCTAGCAGCTGTTTCTTCCCCACTCTTCTGGAACCTTGAGTGGAAGGAGTTGTTTTGTCTGCATCTGACTCTGCATTCACTTGCTTTCAACCCAGATCTGCACTGCCTTTCCCTGAGTGAGTCTTCCCTGTCATACCCTTCTAATAATTCCTCTCTAACCTTGAGAGCTGCTGTCTCTCCTGCCCTTCTCTGCCCCATGTGCCTGCCTAGGTTCTGCTCTTTCTGCTGATGATTCCTCACAGCAACGTTTTACCACTGTCCTCACTTCAGTGTTTCCACTGCCTCTCACTGCAGCTCTTTCCTATTGGGCTTTGCCTCCAGTGTCCTCCTCTTGCCCATACTGAAGAGCTTCTTTAAACCCCTCTTGAGCTGCTGGATCTTCTTTCTCCCCCTGAGCCACAGATTATTTCCTTCTGACCCTTGAGTGACAAGTCTCCAGGAGAGACTCGTGACCTGCTGCAGGTTGTAGGACAGTCTCAGGTCAGGCAGTGGGAGGGGGCAGCTTGGTAATGATGGCAGTGCAGTGCAGTTTTGCTTTAGAATGAGTGTAGAGGCTGCACTGGCAGGAAGGGGAGCTGGTCACCTCCTGGTTGTGGAGTGGAAAGGCAGGGAAATGGAGTTAGAAGCAGGAAACTGGAAGGCCCAGTGTGTTCCACCTGCATGAGTGAGTCAGGAGGTCTCCACCCCCCAGGCCTTCTTGAGTATGTAGTTTGTTCTGGCCTTGGCTCTGGAAGTGGCATCACTGAAACACTTGTTCTCTACCCTTAGGTATAAGAAGTATGTTTTCCTGGATCCTCTGGCTGGGGCAGTGACCAAGACCCATGTGGCTCTGGAAACAGAGACAGAAGAGAAGCTTTTTGATGCTCCTCTTTCAATCACCAAAAGGGGACAGCTGGACCAACAGGTGTGGTGCAGCTGTGGGCATGCAGTTGCTTTCCGTTACAGGGGATTGTGGTCAGCTCTGTGAGAGGAGAGGACTTGTGCAGGGGGAAGAGCAGGCAGGAGAATGGCCCTTGTGGGCCTGCAGGGCATCTTGCTTAGCAAGCCCATTTCTGAGCTCGAAGCCCTGGTTTGGGCTGAATTGGGGACACAAACCCCTCAAATGTGGCAGGTGTTTCTCTGCTCAAGCTGTTATTGGGTGGTATGAGAAGAATGACCTAACAGCAACTCACCTTGCTGCTAGACCTGAGGGTTCCAGAGGATTTTGGAGACTCCATCACTAGATAATCCCCCTCATGCTAAATCCTGAGCCTTGAGCAAAGTGTGAAGTTCATGTGCCGTGGCTGGAAAGTGCCTGGGTGGAGACCTGTGCCCTGCTAGGAAGGGATGCCTGCTGCTGCAAACAGTGGGAGCAGCCAGCAAGAGCAGATGGTGGTTCTTGGTCTGGGCATGGGGCAGGCAGTGAACCAATACAACTGCCACAGCATGTGGCTGATGATGTCCCCAGCACCTTGCAGCAGCCATACCTACAGCTTTGCTGGTGCATGGTTGTATGTGTGCGTTGGGGCTGTTGCTCATCATGTTGCACCAGAAGGGATGGCAGTGTGCAGGGCAAAGGCACAAACACAGACCTCTAACCACTGGGTTGTGCTTCCCCTGCATCTGCACCTCGGAAATGGTTCAGGCACCATTCTCTTCTGGAAAAGGCACTGCCCTCTGTAAGCTGCAGAAGTTGGTGTCTGAGGCCTTCAGGAGAGGGTGGAGTCTTCTAGCTCTTCCTCCTCCTGCAGTCTGCCTTCTCCAAGCCCTGTCTGCAGGGTGTAGCCTCCAATTGTGGGAGCTACTACAGGACAAGAGCAGAGCTGTAGAGGTGGTTGAGGAGCAGTGACTGTACCAAGGCACACAGGCCCAGCTCTGGCTGCTCCCCAGGCTTACTGCAAGGGAAAGCAAGTGTGTGCTCACTGCCTTATCTTTTTTGTTTGGGTTTTCTTTAGGTAGCTGAAAATTACTTCTACGTGCCAGACCTGGGCCAGGTCCCTGAGATTGATGTGCCATCCTACCTGCCAGACCTGCCTGGCATTGCTGCAGACCTCATGTACAGTGCTGACCTGGGCCCTGGCATTGCACCATCTGCCCCTAGCAGTGCTATTCCAGAGTTGCCCACTTTCAGCACTGAGGCAGCAGAGCCTCTGCAGCCAGGTATGTCCAGTCCCTGCCCCCAGCACCCTGTGATGCAGGATGAGGATTATGGAATGGTTGGAGACAAGGTGGAGATCTCAGGATGGATACTGGAGATACCTCTGGCTTGTGCTTGGGCCCGACTCAAAACTGCAACCTGCTCAAGTGCTGGCCTGGTTCTGGGCACTTCACTTCCCTCACTCCCTGCGTAGCTAGGGAGGAGGGAGTGTGGTGTGCAGGGACTGGCCTCATGGCAGACTGGTGGGATGCCCTTGGGCAAGCCCAGTGGTATACAGCTGGCCCAGGAGGGCAGAGTAGGGCAAGCTCAAACTCTGCCCTAGCCCTGCCGCTCCAGGGTGGCAGTGCCCTGCTGCACAGTGCACACTGAGGACTCTGATCTGTTGCCACTGAGGCATAAGAAGCTCTGAGCTGAAGCTCTCAATGTGTGTCTTCTGGGACTCTTTAGATCCAGCTTCTTTCATCTTTCAGACAGTCAGAATGCTGAGCTACTGCTGCCGCCTCCACCACCACCTCCCCCACCACCTCCTCTTGTGCCAGCTACTGTGCCTCCTCCACCACCCCTGCCCCAGCCCACAGCCTCCTCTGAGCCAGCCTCGACAGCCAGTGAAGAGAGCAGCAATGCAGTTCCTGCAGGTAAGGGCTAGGCGTCTCCACAGCTTCACCAGCAGACTCTGGCTCCTTGGCTTCACCCCACATCCTTGATTAGTTTGCTGTAACTTCCCAGCCTTCTGGCAGAGGAGGGAAGCTATGGTGGGAGGGGAAGCTGCTCCTGCTTGCTTGGGAGTTGCAAGCCTTCAGTTCCCCCTTGGTGGGACTGCTGCTGGCTTGGCTGTGCAGAAGGCCATCATCGAGAGGTTATGGGGCTGGCTCACAGCCCTGGGCAGAAGCTGGCAAAGGAGTTGGAGCAGCCCTTTCCATGGGGATTTGGCTAGGCCTGCAGCTGCTGCCTGTCCTGTCTGTACCTGCAGCTTCAGTCCAGGGAGCCCCAAAGGAGGTGGTGAACCCCTCTACTGGGCGTGCCAGTCTCCTGGAGTCCATCCGCCAGGCTGGGGGCATTGGGAAGGCCAAGCTCCGCAGCGTGAAGGAGAGGAAGCTGGAGAAGAAGAAGCAGAAGGAACAGGAACAAGGTACTGAAGTTTTTTGGCAGAAACAAGTCTTCCTTGCTCTGTCCCAGACTGGGAAGGTCCAGGTCTGGAGGGAGAGGGGCAGAGCAGGAGCAGAGTGAACACAGCAGAAAGGGATTTGCTCCTCACAGGCTGCTGTGGATCTCAAGGGTTGTCATTCAGTCAAAGCACTGTGAGCTTCCAGCCCCCAGCTGCCAGCAGGGCACTTGCCTGATGGAGCCCTGCCGTGTCTCAGGGCACACACAGAGAAGATTCACTGCTGCACAGGGGCACACAGGAAGTGCTGGGGCCAAGAGGGGCAGGACTGAGCTGGAGCTGGCTTGGCAGAGACTGCAAATGCCAACCCCACTTGCCCCTCAGGGATTCCACTCTTGGGTTTCCCCCAGAGGTGCCATTCCCCCGTGGTGCGTGGTGTTTCCTGACCTGAAACTGGACTGTGGTGGGAGGGATGAGGGACACAAGATGAGAGTTGTTTTCCTTTCATCTGAAGATGGCATGGCAGGAGAATGCCTTCAGTGCAGCTGTGGTTTGGGCTGCTGCTGCTGATTGTCTGACTTGTGTTCTGCTCTGCTTCAGTGAGAGCTACAGGACAAGGTGGAGACTTGATGTCAGACCTCTTCAACAAACTGGTGCTGAGGCGCAAAGGTACTGTCCTGTGAGACTGGGCTGCTCCTTCCCCTCAGGTACCCCCTTTGTGTCAGCCACAGGCCTAGACAGGAGCAGAAACACCTTCCCTAGTGAGTGTGCTGCAGCATGGTGGGCATCTTTACAGAGGGGCAGCAAGGCCTGCTGGAGGTACTGGAGTGCGTCCAGGGCAGAGGACAGACTTGAAAGCTGCCTGTGAGGAAGGGACGGTTCAGTTCAGTGCTGGGGCAGCTAAAGCTACTCACCCACGGAGCTACCTGAAGCATTCAGGGCCAGTGCTAGCCTATAGCAACTGGCAGAGGACTTGCTCAGGTGCAACTTTAGCTAGTGAGCCCCTGTGCCACACTGTGGCAGCAGTTCTGGCTGTCCTGCTTGCCTGGGTCAGCAGTGTGCTGGGAGCAAGGGGGTGAGGTGTGGTTCCCCCTCCCCTTTGCTAAGGGCAGTTCCATGTTGTCTGGGTCCCAGGTGTCACTCACTGCTGCTCTTCCTTTCCTCACAGGTATTTCAGGAAAAGGGCCAGGAGCCTCTGGAAATCCTGATGTTCCTGGAAGTCCTGCGGGGGCCTTTGCTCGCATGTCAGACTCGATACCACCCCTCCCACCCCCACAGCAGCCTGTGGGTGAGGAGGATGATGATGACTGGGAGTCATAGATAGGGTCACCAGTCTGTGAATCCCTGGACTCTTGAACTAAGCACCTTTGAGAGACTGGAAATACTTTCTGGAGGGTGGGCACTGGCATGGCAGGAGAACCCTCTCATTCCTTTTTGAAGAGGAGGAGCAACAGCAGTTACCTGCTGCTGAGCTCATAGTTCTTAAGGAGGCGTTTATCTGCTCTGCTATTCTCCACCCCAAATACTGCATTCCATCCTGAATGCTGCTGCTCATGCTGGCAAAACAAATCCTGCCTTAGCTGGCAGGGACTAGGGCAGCCTGTGCTCAGAGATCAGAACTAGCATTGCCTCTGAGAAGGGCCCTGAGTCTGTCTTAATAATGTGACTGGTGATGACTGTTAGAGCAGCTCTTGCAGGCAAACAGCACTTGCCTCATCTATTTCCTTGCTGCTTGCTTGGCTATTGCTGGAAAACACAATGAGGGGGTCTCTATTTCCTGGTGCCTGTGCACTCGGTGGTTTCTCTGCCTGGCTTATGGTCAGTCTTTGCCTGTTGCTGTCTGACAGATTTCAATAAAGTTGAAGGAAGCAGGTCCTTGCAGCCTTCACTCCAGCAGAAGTGGGGAGCAGGCCAAAGTCAGTGTGTTCAGGGAAAGCCCAGCTGGCTCTTGTGTCACCCACAGCCCAGAGTCCTCTTGAGTCTCTGTCTTGAACACCTTTTTTCCTTGTTTGGGACTCCCTTCAGACTGTCTATCTCCCCACAGGGAAGGCATTGCCTTCCCACTTCCATAGCACCGTGGTGGGGCCCAGCATCCCAGACGTCACTGCTAGCTTGAGATTCCCACAGTGCATGCCTGCCCGGCAGCTTTTCCAACCTACTTCATGGCTCCACCCTGAAGCAGCTGGTAACAAATGTAACACGTTTTCTGAAGCTGCTCTGCCAGCCAAACAAGCACTGTGATCAGGCTTTGTTTCCTGAGACCTGAGGGCATCCCCACAGAGCCTGTGGCCACCACAAGCACTGCACCAGCCAGCAACAGGCCTTACAAGCCAGCACCACCAGCTGCTGCAGGCAAGTATTCCCCACTGCTGCACTCACTGGTGTTAAGACAGAGCTTTCACCAGACTGGGGGCTGTAATCTGCACCCACTGAAGGGGCAGGAGCCTCACAATGAATGTTTCTCAGCAGCAGCTGTTTCTTCCCCTGTGGAGCTAATTAACATTAGAGAGTGGGTACCAGGTCTGTGTCCAACTCTAAGTGGGGTTTGTGGAGAGCCTTGAGAATAGTAGCTGCTAATACTGACAAGGAGCTAAACCAGCTCCTAGGAAGACTTGCTCAGGATGGCAGAAAGAGCTGGGGACAGCTGTGAGATTACATTGCTGTAGGATTACACAGCCAGCCCAGTTGGTACTGCTGCCCTTTGGCACTGACCAAGGACCTGGAGAAGGTCAACAAAGTTACTCTAAAAATAACCCACCCCAACTTAACAAAAGGTTTTACCATTTTCCACAGCAACTGAGTGACTTCAAGCTGAGCAGTGCAGACAGCATGTGCTTAAGCATCATCAAAGGAGAAGCGCTGGGCTCTGTATGGTTGTATCCTTTATTGCCCTTGAAAGAATGAACTCCTTGAATCCACTGGCTGCCTGAAGCCAAGAAATGTTATCCACAGCTGCCCCCTTGCCCCTCTGTGTCATTCCAAGGTGGCATAAGCTAATGGCAGTTCACAAATCTTCTGACAAGCTCTGGTGTTTGCTTTGTATAGGTGGTGGTTGACAGAGAAGGCAGATGTGTGGAGTCAAAATAATTCTGCTCCCCACACTTAAGTGCTTGGGTTGAAAATATTTAATCAATTTAAATAAAACCTTAACAGTTGTTAACAAGTAGATGCCTGCCACCCCTACCTCAGACCTACAACCAGTGTCCCTCCTGGTTATGGTATTGAAGGCTGTCTCACCATCACAGCATTCAGGTACTGAACAGCAAACATCCACAAAGGAGGCAAAAGGCAGAGGTTCACAAGTCTCTTAGTACTGAAAAGCAGGAACTTGGGTATCTTCAGGTGTTCTTCAAAGGTCCAGCTCACAGAGCTGACCCCAACCTACCATCTGCTCCCTGCTCCACATCACCTCCCTCGATGGAACTAGGAACACACAAAAACAGAGTTTGTCCCTGGCACTACTCCAAAGTGAGGTTTGCAAAAAGTACAGCTGAGTACAGGAGGAAGGAACCATCTGTGATAGCATGAGGTAAGATACAAGTTCTAACCTTTCTGAGCTCTGCAAACGCTGATCCAAAGGTGGCTTTCACCTGGGTCCTCTCCCTGATCCAGGCTGGCAGTTTGCTGAGCACGGCAGTGCTTCCGTACCTGCGGTCCAGCAGCAGGATGCTTGCAAAGTCCTTCTGGTGGCGAATGGCTCTGCCTGCACACAGGGCACGAACACACTAAGTGGCCAAACCACTCTGCTGCTTGTCCTCAGGCAAGGAAGGTCATGCTCCTCTCACCTGTACTCAGGCTGCCTCTTCCCACCCTCCTGCTTTAGTACCCCCAGGAGGAATTACCTATTGACTGGTTCACTGCCTTCATGCACAGGTTCTCAATCAGCGCTCTGCTAGGTGCCTGGCCAGCAGCTCTGGGCTGGAAAGGAGACACAGGGAAGACTGAACACAAGACAGATGTAAACTTTGAGTCTTAATGACAAAGTGAGGCAAATATCCCTGCAGAATAAATAGGTGGCCAAGCAGACCCTAAACAGTGAGGAAGGACAGAAGAAAGGTTGTGGTCAGAAAATGATGATGAACAAAGAGCCATCCCAAGGTCCCCTTGAAGGCAGAAGACTTGTCCCCATCTGCCTAGGAACAGCAGCTCCACTGGGCAGTGAGCAAGAACAAGTGAGCCAAGCAAAGGAGCGACCCCAGCAAGCAGCTTCTCCACCCTGCTGCCTCCTCTGGGGTGAAGTGATCTTGCTCCCCTCAGAATTCAGATTTTCTAAACAGCCCCATGGTTCCCTTCGCTGAGCTTCTTCCCTGTGTTTAGGGCCACCTGCACACATGCAGCATGGAGGAGGTTGTGCCCTTGGTACCACACGCTCTGGGAAACAAAGGCAGGCTCAAAGGGAAAAATAAATCTCTGAAGACAGCCTTGGGACTCGTGCTGGGAGAAAAGTTAGTACTAAAAAGCAGCAGTGAAAGAGGCAGAGGTCTAAGTGTTTCTCACCATTGTTTTGTCAAGCCAAGCCATTTTTTCCTGGAGCTCTGGAGATTTAATGTTGGGGTAAGGCATTCCCACCATAATCACACACCTGCAAGGGGCCAGGGAGGACTGCGTTATTCTTAATGTCTCATCCTAGAGCACTTTGCCAACAGACTGATAAATGAGAGGTCACTGCACCCCTGAAAGGCAGCCAGCCCTGAAAACCAAAAAGCAGCAACAGAGCACAGCAGTGTGGCCAGCAGCTCTGAACCTTCTGCAAGCTGCAGAGGGGCTCCGGTGCAGGGGGAGGGATCAACTAGCACAGCCCAGCTGCTCTGCTCATGGGAACAGCACCCAGCAGACTTGGTCCCCTTGGTTTAATCATCAGCCCAGGCCATGTGCTCCCCAGGAGGTCCTGTCTGTGCTACACCGACATGTCCATGCTGCTGCACCACAGCCCTGTGCTCACCCTCCAAGGAGCAGCCAGCAGCCACCTTACCTTCCCAGCTCATCGGAGAAGTTGATCCCTTCACTCATTTTACCTCCAACCACAGAAAGCAGCAGGGCTCCTGTCATCTGTCCTCCTGCCTGGCTGCAGCGCTGCAGGAGAGGGACCGGGAACTTAGAGCAGGGCAGAGGTCTGGGCTTCAGCAAGCCTCCCACACCTGGGCTAGAGCTCTTGTCCCTCGTTAAAAGCTGCACCAGCCTGCCAGCTCAGCTTACCTTTATGCACTTGGCATATTCCACCAGCACCTGCTCCACCTGGCTGGCTTTCTTAGGCTCCTGAAAGACCTGTCACAGGCAGAGGATCAGTTGCAGCAACAGGAAGCAAATAGTTTAAAGAAAGCAAACCACTTTACTCCCATGCCATTAACCAGCACATGGAACTGAGACTGGAGAAGGGCAAAGTGCCTGAAAGACCACCTGGAGCAGCACCTTTCCCCTCTGCCCTGGAAGCACACCGTGTGCTCACTGCAGCACTGCTCAACTGGGCTGTGAAGGCAGCAGCAGCTCTCCCTGCCCCTCCAACCTTCTCTTTCAGCTCTGCCTTCTCTAATTCTGCAAGGAGTTACAAGTCCTGTCAGAGGTGAAAGGCAAGGAGTCAACGTGCACCTCTTGCACCTACGAATAAAGCTCCAGCAGGGTGAGGTGATCTTCCAAGATGCTGGAGAACAGCGACAGGACCAATCAATTGGAATTACCAATTAATTCCACATCATAGCTCCTATTGCCCAGTGGATAGATGAGTTTTCTATGACAATCATACATCAAGCAATGTTTCTTTATGTTACTCTAGTGTGCCTCATTAGTTACTGAAAGCCCCTGCAGTTAATTAAGCTGCAGTTTGACAGATGCTGCACCTTGGCCTAAATTACAAGTTGCTTTCCTAGTGAGCAAGAGGTGTCTTTTCTGACAGTAAAGACCCTAAAGGATGCACTTTCTCCTGGTTAGCATGACATACTATCACATTTTACCAGCCAGAATCAGTCTTCCAGTAGGAAAATAACTGAAAATTACAAATCAGAGGCAGAACTATTTAACATATTAAACAGTAGCTGTTTAATCCTCTGATTTGCATTAATTTTCCCTGTGTAATTGACATACAGTCTTGGCATGCTCTCACCACAGCCACCTCTGGAAGGACTAACCTTCCTTTGCCATGATCTGCCCTTGTGCGTGGGCAGCTGAAAGTCACACTTGCTGCACTTGTACCAAGCTGCTTTGCTAATACACATCCAGTTTGCTGGAAACTGCAGCAGCCAAACCAGAACAAAGAGTGGAGAGGCAAAGCAAACTGCACGACTGTGGCACAAAGCCCCGAAGGTACCTACCAGGCAGACCCCTGGCACCCTGACAGAGCACGCCTGAAGGGCACTGTGAGTAACAGCTGTGCAAATGCATGGAGAAGCTGAAGCATGATGCGTCCATCACAAGCACCTACAGGCAGAGCCTAGTACCAGAACACCTGCACCAAGGCTGTGCAATACCTGGGACTGTGTTCTCCTGATCTCTGGGGTAAGCTGTGTGGGTTTTGGTAAGCACAAGTCCCAACATCCCTGATCTGCACCCTGAGACAAGTTGGACTGCCTGACCTTCAGTACTCAACCTCCAAATACTGAGAGTCATTCCAAAGATGTATTTGCAGTCATCTTCCCATTTAATGTTTCTCACCACTTCTTCAACAGGAGCCACACTGCTACTCTCAGTTGTCACCTCTGCACTTCTGCCAGAACAGAAACACACCACCATCTGCTCTGTCACCTGCATTCTGCTCCCACTCTGCCCAGCTCTTAGTTATGCTGGTCTGTGTTCAAGGGACACACAGCTGAGCCTGGGAAAAACAAATTTCCTGTAAGAGCTGAGCGTGAACAGCCCTCAAGCCACACCAGAATGAGTTTGATGGTTATGGGAAGCAAGGATTGCTCCCTGCCATGGCCCCCATGCAGACCCTGCACCTAAAGAATCCGTAGCTGCATTTCATGTCCTGCAAAGCCCAGCTTGGTGGTTGGCCACCCAGGAAGCATCACTTATTCATTACTGGAGAGACTGGCTAGGTCAGCACCCGCTCTGCTCTGCTGGGCAGAGTCTGGGAACAACCCAGTGACAGAGGCCTGGAGCATACAGAGAATTGTTTGGGGTTTGAAACCTCCATTTAAAGCCCCAACTGCTGCACAGTTACCTTCTTCTTGGCTGCCAGGCGGGTGAGCAGCCCTGTCTTCTCCCAGTGTGCGTACACTTGCTTCTCATAGTCATAGGAGGGGAAGAAGCACACCACACCCCCTGGGACCACGTTGCACAGGTTGCAAAGGATTCGACCTGTCTCATCCATCTGCAAGACAGATGAGAGTATTTCAGCTAACAGGACCTCCAGCTGATGCTGCTCCAATTACATGCTTAAGCCCAGGACCACACCTCCCCTATGACACGCATTAGGAAAGGAACTATGTTGGAAATATGCCAGGTTCACAAAAACTCTCCAGAGGAGCTGGGCATCATCAAAAAGCTTGGCCTTGCCTCCCAGTTCAGGGTTTCTGTTGCTGCTGTGGGGCAGTGATCACTCAGGAAAGGAGGGTTTGTGTCTGCTGTCCCAGTGCAAAGGACATCTGGTAGACGTTCAGCAGGGGCAGAGCAGAGCTCATGTCTGGCCTTGGGCGTTTGAGGACCCACCAAAGGAAGAAGGAAAAACTGCAGAAACATCTGCTGCTGCCTCCATGGTTTGGGCTGCACTCTTCAGGGCTGCCATGCTGCACTCTCACTGAGCCCTTCGAACTATAAAGCAGTCAGAAGTCTTCTGCTGCCCAGCACACAAATGGAGTAGCTAAGTGCAGCCAATGAGACATTGTTAGTACTCCTCATCTCCAACAGCTGCCTCTGAGCAGGCAGCTCAAAACTCTTTCCCTGCCATTCTTTCCCAATTCCTTGGCAACACACCTACCTCAAATCCTATGACCTTCCCTTGGCATGCCCTTTGATCAGCCTACCTTTCAGAGGGCACACTGTGCTGTAAGACATAAACGTGTGGAGCAAAAAAAGAGCTACCAAGGAAGCTACCAAAGGCAAGACTGACCATCTGGGGACGGTCTCTTGTCTGGTAGGTGAACTCCAGCTGCTGGTTGGAAGGACCACTGCAGAGGACTATGGGTAAAATGTTTTCTGGAGGAATCACATGTCCTGGAGACAAAAGAATAACAGCAGCAAGGGTCAACAACACTGCCATTGGCACAAACTCCACTAGATGAGGAGCTCTACTTGAGTGCAGCAACAGCTACGTGTCTGCCTGGCTAAGCCAAAGTGACCAGGTCACTCCCAGCCACTCGGATTTCCATTCTCTGAGCCCCTGGGAAGAAAGGCAGCATGCTGCCTGCTGACACTGGCCAAGACCACCGAGGAAGCTCAGAGTGGAAGGGACCTAGCACCCCTTTGCTGCCACCACTCTGAGGAAAGATGCTGTGCTGCTCGGAGTGCTGACAAAAGCACGTAAGTCAAGCTGCAAAACTCAGGTCCTGCAGAGACAGATCACAGCTTGCCCCTGGCACACTCACCACAAGAGAACTCCACAACACGTGCAGGGTCCACACCAGCACAGGACAGCAACTGCTCTCGGAAATCAGCCACCTATGAAGCACAAGAGGAATGAAGTGCCAGTGTCCCAAAGGCTCATCAGCAAGGCTGCTACTGCTGCTGGAGCACCAGCGCCTAAGGAGAGCTGCAGCTGGGGCACAGGGACTCTATCTGTGACCAGAAAACCAAGGGCATGGGAGCGCTAAGCACACAGGCCAGGGCCGGAAGGTCTGCTGCAGTCCTGCACAGGCAGGAAAGGCCTGCCCGCATCCATCCCGCCGGGGCAGCCACGGCCTGAAGCCACCGCCGAGCCGAGCGCGGCCCCGCTGCTGCCCGCCCGACGAGCCGGCCCCGAGCGCTTGCAGAGCGCCGCAGCCGCCGGCGAGGAGCGGCAGCGCCCCCTGCCGGCCGCCCGGCCCACCCCAGGCACTGGTAGCCGGCGGCCGCCTTCTGACCTAGGCCGACGGCTCCTGCCCATGCCCACTCTGTCTGCCAGGGGCAGACCTACCAGCTGGCCCAAGCACAGCTTGTGATACGGGGGAAGCCCCCCATTCAGTGCCCGTGGTCCCCACGTAGCCTCTCTCGGCCCAACACGTTCCAGGTTTAGACTTGCCAAGGCTCAAGAACCCATTACCAGGACTCCCAAGCACTTGGACTGTGACCACACCCTCCCTCTGGGCTGCAGTCTGAAGGCTTCCAAGCTGGCCTTCCAAAAAGGTCCTGCACTTCACATCCTCCTTCCCTCTCTATGTCACCATAAGGGCAGAGGAAATTTCAGGTCACTTGTGTCCAGGAAGAGGATACCTGACACACCCCACAGCATCACCGGCACAGCACCCTCCCTTAGGCACCAAAGCAACAACAGGGAGATAAGCTGCCTGCCACCACACCAATATTGAAGTGCAGATTCTTCTGAAAGATCCCCTGTGGATCTTACAGGGACCACCTCACATCACTTTAGAAGGCTAAGCAGTTTTCCAAGTTCTCCTGACTGCTATCCATGCTACGCTGAGCTTAGCCTCAGCTTGTATGTCCTGAGGACAAGAAAGCCTGACACAGGCTCCCTTGCACCTGCCACTTTGTGCCATCTCACGCAGTAAAACCATACCAGGGAGATAAAAGGGTAGGCAGGTCTTTTCCCACACATGCCTTGGAAAGTGAGAAGAGCACATCCCACTGGGGCCAAGCTGCTCTCTTTTTGTGCCTGCTTGGTGGATAGCAGCAGAGACCTCCCAAGCCCTCAGCACAGCATCCTTATACCCTCACCGGCTGCATGGTGCCCCCAGCAATGACCACAGCTCGACATTCTTCTACCACCTTGGCAAAATGGACAGCTGGATTCAGCAAGAGGAATTTGAGGCTGCTCTGACCAACTGTGCCTGGGAGAAGGAGAAAGACAACATCAGTAACTGGCTGTGACACACAGATAAGAATCTCCACCCTATAAGAGATTCTCCTTCCTGCTCTGGGCACTCTGCTAGGTCCCCACCTTTCAAAGCACAGACTTGCCATTCAACACTGCCAAAGGCAGCAGCCTGTAACACCAACCTGCAGTTAACTTCTGCTTCCTAATTGTCCTGGCAGTGCAGAACAAGGACAGTAATTTGCAGAATAAAAATGACACCCAAAGTGGGAGAAGAGCTCTTCTAACCGTGGCACTCATGCTTAAGAATTCCTTTGGGTTCACAAAGGTCATCAGACAGGCTGAGTCCACCTCCCTGCATCACAGATGGCACACATGTTGCTGCAGGCTCACCCCAGGTTCAGAATCTTCTCCCTCACTGCCAGAAAAGCACTCTGCTAGTGACTCAAACCATCTCTCTCCAGCTCACCCTTCCCAGTACCTTGCCTGTTGAGGATGACTCTGCCATCTTGGTTTGCATTCGTCAGGGCTGAGAGAAATCCTTCAATCTGCATCAGTGGAGAGGCAGCTCGGAGCTGCTCATTCTCAGCCTCCACAGGAGGACGGCTCTGGGGAGTACCTGCTGGCTCAGAAAGGAGAGGCTGGCAGCTAGGTCACACTTCTGCAGACAGGGACTAAGCATGAAATACAAAAATACAAATGTGTCCTTTCTACAGAAACATGGTGCCTGATCTGCACTTAGCAGCAGAAAACAAAGATTCGATAAAGGCGAGAACCCAAATTCTGTCTCGTTGCTGGGTAGGGGAGGGGCATGGCAGGGCAGGGCAAAAGTCTGCTTTTGGTAGCTGGCACCACTAAACAGAGCTACCCACAGCAGCTCAGGTCAGAGAGCCAGCAAGTCACAGCAATGCTGAGCATGAATGCATGCAGTGTAATCACAGACTCACATCATCATTTGCCTTGGAAAGGACCTCAGGAGAATTAATCCTGTGTAGTTACCTAAGTCACCTAGGTAGATATATTAAAAACCATCTAGGCAGGACAGCTTTTGCACACTCTCCTCTTCCTCAAATCTAACTCCTCCCTTTCCTTATGCAGATAAATGTAGGTTCCACATCCTCCCCTTGTCCACAGATGTTCATAAGCGAAGCATGTCTGAACTCACCTTCTTTATCAGATCCCTGCTGGAGGGTCAGAAGAAAGTTCTGCAAACCAGCCAACTTCTGGTTCTCCTTGTTGGTCTTCACAGCTGTGGCAGGGCCTCCGTAGCGCTCCACAAACCCAAAAAGCTGCCAAGCAAAAGCCAGAAAGACTAAGCCTAGCAACAGCAGGAATCAGACATGGTAAGAACAGGTTTGCTGGCCTGACACTGATAAAGCTTCTTGGTTGGTGTTTGTAAATCAGCCCCATCAGAGTCCACCAGTACAGCCCAGAGCTGTCATTGTTCTCCTCCTTTCTGTGAATCAAAACCAAAACAAGTATCTGTCGTTTGTTCCTTCAGGGCAGCACAGCCTAACAGGCTGGCAGGTTTGAGGCCAAGAAGCACAGAATCAGCACCCCCCAGCACACTGTGCTACACCAAGTTGTGTGCTTCTCTGTCCATATGGTGCTTTTTGCAAGAACCATTTTGTCTGCAGAGCAGGGTGGAGAAGACAGGCTCATGCACCTTCCACTTCAGAGTCAGTGTGTGAAAACAGCATGCAAAGACTGCCCATGAAGCCCCAGGGGCAATACCTTCCTGCTGATGAGGCTCTTCTCGCAGTAACGCTGAACCTGGTAGGAGACAGAAAAATGAGCACTCAGCATCCCTGCTCCCAGCCTGCTGTTAGCACATGTTCTTGCTGTGCTCTTGGGGAGGGATGCACAGCTCTCTGTGAGCAGATGTTACAGGTTTAATAGAGTTGAAAAATCCTTCAGGGACTAGCTAGTCCAGGAGGTGGACCCAGGAAATTGTAACATTGTTATTCGATCCCATAATTTTGCTCTCTCTTTATGTTGGCAGCACAGCCAACTCTGTCTCCTTTTCTCTCCCTCTCCAGGGGGATACCTTATCTGGTATCATGAAGGAGTAGGCCTGTTGATGATCTGTGCAATTTTGGCCTGTTTAGGCCTAAGGGCAGCAGAGGCACTGGGAGAGAGAAGAGGAGCACTGGGGTTTATGGTTTAGGGAAAGGTTTAAGGGGATTTTTATGTAGTCTATATATGTATTAGGGGTTAAGAATTTATATGATGAGTCTTTCTCTGTATCTTTTTGAAATAGAATTCTGTATTTCTGTCCAATTCAAAAGCCTTTTCTTTTACATCTGCTCTTTAAAAACCTCCACAGCCCAGCCTGCCAGGTGACTGCTTAGTGCCAGAGCATTGCTTCCAGAGTGCAAGCATGTGGTGAAGGTGCTGTGTTTGGAGGCTGGAGGGATGGGTTAGGTTACTGGAGCAGTATAGTTTCTTCATCCTCAACCCTTCCAGCTTAGCGCTGCCAGCAGACAGCCTCTGCACTGGTACATGTTTAATTGCTTGCTTTCCTCTACCCAACGATCATCCATCTGGCTTTAATGCAGTTATCCAGACAGCACAGAAGAAATATATACATTGGGGAGGTGGAGAGAATCTGCCAGAAAGCAGATTCTGCCATGTGGGCCTTGGCTCTACTTCCTGCTCTGACAGTAACCCTGAACAAATCACCACCACCTGCACCCCAGCAGAAGACTATATTTGCATTACCTTGAAGAGGTTGATATTGTCAATCTGGCTCTGAAATAGAAAGTCATTGATGGATTTTAGCACTGTCCCTAAACAAAAAAAGGAGAGAAAAGGAGAAAAATAAATTATTAGCTGCTGGGCCTGCAGCCCTTTACTGCCCATTCCCATGTTCCCGACTGCTGGTTGCACACCCTAGGTGCTCACTCCAGTCTTACCTGTTTGGGAAACTGCCTGACAGCTTGGATTTTGGTTCACATTACCTGTAAAACATGGCACACAATAGGTCTGCCTTAAAATTAAGCAGCTGAGCTGAAAGGGACAGCACACCAGGACAAAACTCAAGCAGTAACTATGCACCTGCAAAATGTAGCTACACAGACAGAACATCAGCCCCTGCTCAATTTTAACTTATGTTGCAGCAGTTTGCTGCTGCATCCTAAGAACCAGCACCTATGTTCCTTCTGTAGCAGGATACAGCAGGTAGCATAGGTACATACAAATGCTCACACACTATGTAGTCACTCTGCTGCAAAGGTGAAGGGACAAGAACTGCAATGCATCCCCTCCTCAATGCAACAGTTGCAAGCTGGGAGGCACACACTGGCAAGCAACTGTGAAGAGGGGAAAACCTGAGGACAGCTCCATGCCCAGAGCCCAAGAGCCACAACAGGATTAACTACTGCCGCTCACTGTGTTTTATGTCCTGGTATTTAATAACCACCTCACTTCTGCAGCCTCAGTCCTGAAGCTGTACACAGACTTTGCTTTCTAATGAAAGCACTTTAATCAGTGTGGGGAAGAGGGGCTGGAACAGAGGGGCAAGTGTACTTCTGAGAGAATGGCAGAGAGCACTCAGAGAGAGAGAGGGGAACTGCTTCTGTGAACTTCTCACACCATCTGCTGCTCCTCAGATAATCAACTGAGAGAGTTCAGGCAGTAAGAAGCGAAAATACATGAGCAACACCTCCCCACAGCCTCTGCAGGGAGGGAATAGGAGCAATACAAGCACCAGTTAGCTCAAAGTCTATCAGCATTCACAGGTTTGCTTACCTCCCAGCACAGCCACAAACCGTTCCAGCATATACAGGATCTGCTTAATGTACATCAAGTTCTTTGCCTTCAAACGTTTCCTTGAAAAACAAGACAGGCATTAGGCCTCAGAACATCTTCAGGGATTAACTTAAAGCAGATGAGCTGCAGAAACAGGCCTGTGAACTCCTCTCCATTTGGGGGCAACAGAAACCAAGAATCATTTCTTCCAAGCTTGCTCTCCCTACTTGTGACAAGGCACAGACCTCCAGAAATCCAGCCCAAACTCACCCCAGAGCACTCCCTCCTAACACTGTACCTTCCATTAGCATTCTCACACATTAACTACAGTTTATCACAATGCCCCTGTTGCAATAATGCTCCACAGATTCAGTTGTTAGCATTGAGTACAACGATCAGCCACTGCAGGGATGACAAGATGTAAGATTTGGTGTACAGCCCACAGAGAGCTTCCTCCTCCTCCCAGCTTACTACCTCTGCCATAAGGCCAGTGAGCACATGAAAGACTAAGGTCTGGGACAGACACAAAAGACTGAGTTGTCTGAAACTCTGCATCACAAAGCAGAAGAGATTAGAGTGAGATACTGGGAAAGGAACTGAGAATATAAGGGAAAGCCAGAATGCTCAGGGAATCTCCCTTCTCACTGCTTACTACCAGCCCCAGGAGTCTGACTTAGACTCCAGACAGAAATAATGATGCAAGTGGCTTTTCATCTGCAAACAATCTTCCACCAGGGAAAAGCAAGAAAGACTGTGCAGACATGAGGCAAGCCATAGCATCAACACTGCCTGCCACTGCTGTGCTGTTTTCCTCCAAGAGCCTCACCTGTATCGCTCCATGTACTGCAACAGCTGGGAGTGGGCACAGCACAGCTACACAAAAAAAAAGGATCTGTTAGTAGAAAGGAGTTGAGAATATGTGCTCTGCTGGGTGCAGAGCTTACTTAGGATTAGCAAACTGGGCTATGACTCACCTGAGAGCCACTGACTTCTGCACTATGGATACAGGTGATGGTGTCTATGAGGTTGTGAGCTTCGTCAATGATTACAACTTGGTCCTTCAGCTTGATCCCAGCAGCGCTCCGGGTAGGCTCATGCAAGAGCATCTGATAGGGCAGCACCACCAGCTAACAGGAGAAGCACACACTGCCCTGATTCTAGTTCTCATCCTTAGAAATTTAGGGCACCCTCCCACCCCTCAAAGGCCCATATTCTATGGCTTTGTGGAATTCAGCAGAGTTGCTTTTACTGCAGAAGAGACAGCACTGGCTTGAGAGGAGCAGTGATATAAGCTGAAGAGAAATGACTATGCCACAACTGCCTATCAGCCCGAGTTACCTTCTAAATCTCCTTTGAAGCACTGAAAGCACATCTTCTGATAGAGAACCAAGGAATAAGAGCAGTGGCAAGAGCTAAGATTACGCTCATGTGCCAGTATTGCTTCAGAGTTGCTGAGCCTTCCAAGCAGTTCAGAACGCTAAGGCATGTTCGCAGCCTCCCTGCTAACTGCAAATGGACACTCTCACGTTCCTTTGCTTCCTCAGCAAAACCACAGCTGAGAGAAACACAGCTCGGTCACAAGTGCCCACAGTATTGAGTAAAAGAACTGAAGGGAGCAGACAGTTTATTCTTAGAGCCCCTGGCACTAGTACAATTGGCGTTGCCCTTACCTGAGCAGCAGGAATGGCGTAGCGACTCCCATAGTATGGACAGGCTTTAGTCTCCCTCCCCAGAGCCACCAACTGCTCAATGTCCTTCACCTCCACAAGAACTTCATCACGCAGAAACTGCATCTGCTCATAGGAATAGAAGGGGCAGGTGGTGGTGGTGGTGCGGCTCGCACGTCTCTTCTGCCCTGCCTTCTCCTCATCACTCTTCTTTTCTAACAGCAGAAATGAAAAGGAAACCCTGAGCAACACACAGCGGCCTAAAGCAATCACTTTGCAGAACCTCATGGTTTCCAAAGCAGGCTTAGCCAGGTGTATTTTTGACCTATCACCTATTTTGAAAATACTCAGTAGTAACATTTGCAGTTTCACAGTGGGCACTGCTCTTGCCAGTTCTATTTAGCCATGTGTCGTTTCCCAACATTTCTACTACTGAGCTACAAAGAGAAGTATCCTTCCATCAGAGAAGTCCTGATCAGTTAAAGACACGCAGAAAACAAAGATCTCAGCATTTAAGCCTGAAGGTCAAGTCAAGTAAAAGTGCTGAGGATCTCTAGCTCTGCTCCTCTAAGCTGCCATTTCAAGCTCTTGCTAGAACTGATGGGCACTGCACACTGCCTCCAGACTCTGCTACCAGCTTTATCAGTGATTGCTTTCCCAGGCTGGAAGTGTTCCTACCATGTTTGTTCTTTTGCATCTCCATGCAGCGGTCATTGATGATCTGAAGAGCCCCCAGGCGTCGCACCTCCTCATTCACACACAGGTTCTTGGACATGCAGAGAGAGGAAGCAGTAAGGGGTCAGTGAGAAACTGAGTGCCCCTTGTGCAGCCTTTGCTGTAAACCACAAGTTTTCTTTAAAGCAATCTCAGGCCTGATTCCAAAACAGAAAAGTCTGTCAGTCAGACACTGCCTAACCCAACTGCTACAAATACACCCCAAACACATCACAGCAAGGAGAGGAAACATGGGAAAAGGTGCACTGAGATGGCTCACTGCTACACAACAGCTGGATGTAATACTAAGAGGAGCACCTCCCCAGGGACTCAGCCATCCATCATGTTCCACGTGAGAAAAGGTCAAACAGATCTTTGCATTTACATCAAAATGGCTGAATGGCCAAACCACAGCGCATAAAAAAAACATGCACCACACGGCTCTGTGTCATGACACATGGCTAGTTTTAAAACAGGGGACTCAGTGCTTGAGAACCCTCCTGTGGCCTTGCATCCCCACACCTCCTCACAGAGGCACTGTGAACGCCACCACACACCTGCCTGGATGCCAAGGAGACCAGCCGAGTGTCTTTGCCAAAGGGACTTTTCTGCACCTCACGCACAAACTGAGACAGCTGGGAGTGAGTGCGGCTGCAGTAGTAGATCTGCAATGAGGAAGAACAAAGGGATGACAGGAAAAACATGGAAGCTAATCCTCTACATACAACCAGTCCCACAAGGAAGCAGTCAAGCACCTTAGCAGGGTGCTCAAGCCTTCAAAACCACAAGGGAAGGCACATCTCTGAGTGTCACAACTGTTGAGGCCGACAACCTTATCTTTGCTTTCTCCTAAGCATTTGCCTTTGCTTCTGTTTAATTTTCCAAGGTCCCTATAAAGACAGGGACTTTTCATTGGAGAGTAACAAAAAGCTGCTTCTTGAAGTGTGTTTTTACAGCAAGCCACAGCAAAAATTCAGCAGTGCTAGCAGAGCAAGCTGCTTAGGCAGGCAGTGTAACCCAGAAGTAGGACAGCACAGCAGAACTGGTTGCTATTAACAAACCTGGCAGTTCTTGGATGCTAGTTCCTAAATCCCTCTGAAACAAGGGTGCAAGGAAGCCAGAACTGTGATCATTCACACACTGTTCTATGAGCCAGCACTATTTATTTTCCTCATCTCACCTTAGTCACATGCTCCTCTTCCAAATCATCATCATCTTCTTCCAGCCTAATAAAAAGAGAAAGTTGTTTCTTTTCGGTAGACCACTGACAAACAGAATCAGACAATGCTCTACTACAAGACAAAGGTCTCAAGAGAGATGTTTATATCATCTCAAGAGCTTCACATCTTAACTCAGGAAGAAAAAAAAAAATCAAGTTCTGAAGAATGGCGTAAGTCTGTACTATCAAGTCAGACCATGCTCTTTAAAAGAAGGTCTGCAGGGCTGTGTCTTCAGCTGTGGCTTTTTCCTTTGAAATCTGGGGCTTCTAAGCCCTATACACAACATATTCAGCGCTACACTATTCTTTGGTAAGCTTATTTATTTTGGTAAAATTCTCCCTTCAGAGAAAATTTACCACCCTCAAGCTATTGCATAAAAAAATGCTTCAGGAAGATATTTAGCTGCCATAGACAGAGTTCAAAGGCAACAGCAGTTTAATGTTTGATAAACTAGATATAAAGGCAGTAAAGTGTCTTGCAATTTTTAAGGCAGGAGGATCTGCCTAGATGCTAATTAGTAAATTTGTATTTTAAATGTATTTGACTTTTCATATTGAAGTATGGCTTCTGGCTTTCTGCAGAAAGCAAAGACACGTGAGAGAAAGTGTGCACAGGGTTTTCGTGCTGAAGCTGGCACTTCAGAAACATCTCTCCTTTTAGAGTACCAAGAGATGCTAGTGCTAATTTGCAGGCCTGATAGCTTCCTCTGATGCCCTGAGTTCCATTCTGCTTCTCTAATGCAAGGAACTTGATCTCAAGTCATTCACTCAGCATCCAGAGGCGCTCTTTGGGAAACTGGGAATGTATAAAGGCAGGACATTGCCATGCATTCTAAGAAAGATGCACTTTCTCATGGAATACTTCAGGTCACTCCAGTCAAACAAAAGCTTTAAAAAAACCCAACAAAATAATAAATTAAAAAAAAAAAAAGCCAAAAAACCCCAAACAAACAAAACCAAACAGCATCAAAAACACCAAACCAATCAACATCAACCAACACCCAGAATGACCACTATCTTACACAGCTAAGATGGGGAAGGAACTCCAGATCCACACAATCACAAGTGGGGTTTCTTTAATCCAAGGCAAGCCAAAAATTATGCAGAAAACACTTCCTTGGCATGGAACCCCCTTAGCTCCTGTCCTTACCCAGATACCACTTTCTTTTCTTCATCACTCTCATATTCAGCAAGAATGAGCTCCTCATCATTGTGATCCAGCTTCTCTAGAACATCCACTCCAGCTCCCTCTGAAAGAACCTCTTTGCTGAGCTGCAGAAGCAGCCTTGTCTCATCCTCCTCAGCTCTCTGAAAGGAACACACAATCACGTTATTTCTCATACAGCACAAGAGGCAGCAGGCACATTGCCTTATGGCACAGACAGCTCGGGAGACAGCAGTCTCGCATTGGAAATGGCTTGCTGGGTAAGCCCCAGTGGGCCAAGCAAGTACACCATGGGTGCTCCAAGCTGTTCAGCCCCACAGAATGCAGCTGTTACCAACAATCAAAGACTTGTCCACAGATATATATATATATAAAAGGGAAATGTAACATCCTTCTGTACAAAAAGCCCACTGAATGGATCCTGAAATGGCATTATTCATGTTACCCAGTATTAGTTGCTTAAAGTGCTCCATACAAGTCTGCCTGAAAAAACAGAGTGTAAATAAAGCCAAGCAAACATGCACGTGAGGACATAACCATACACCATGCCTACACTTAAATCTAGGATCAGCTCAGCAGCTGTTTCAGAATGCAGAGCACAAGACCTCTCTTGCTGTTTTGTCTCATGACATGGTTCATATTCCAACACAGACCTACCCCTCTACAATAACCCTAACCCTAATTTTTTAAAAGGCTCATATTCCAACACAGACTTATCCCTCTACAAAAATGCCCTTACACTTAATAATTTCCTTATTAACTTTGTGTACTGGAAACAAACTGCTTCCAGGGTCAATGAGTAGGTTTTTGTACTATGGCATTATGAAGAAATGCAGTTAGTGAGCACTACAGAGGAGAGCAATCAGTTGCTTTTTCAAATCTCTGTAGTATTGCTTTCATTTGCTTTCTTGCATTTCATTGTGCTGCTCATTTCAGATGCTCTTCACCCTTTCTTAAGGGGCAAAAGTTCTTCTCTCCACTTCTTTTTCATTTGTCCTTCCTGCCACATGCTTTTTACAGGAGTTGACCAAAACATAAGGCAGTACTTGAGACAGAGCACATGAGAAATTAATAGCCTGGCAGCCTAACAAACCTGCCTGTTTTGGGACCTGGAGCATTTCTAAGAAGTTTGATTTATATCAAGCAGAAGCTCTCTGACTTAAGAGTACTGAGGCCAATCACCCACAGAAGGGACAGGAAAATATCTGTTAACTTTATATAAGTACAAAAGAGACATTTGTGAAGAACACAATTGCCCTTGTTATGCAAGTAAACAAAAAGTACTTTCCCCCAGTGGTAAGCAAAGTACAACCAAAGCCTGGCCTGCCTGGCTCTTGGGTTTTTTTTGGGGGGAAGGTGTCTTCTGTTCCCATGATCTTAAATGTAATCAGTTCTATAGACTTTATTCCAGAAGTGGAGTGTTCAAATATGGTCTTAAAACAGAGAGAATTAAAAAAAAAAAAAAAAAAAAAAAAAAANAACAAACAAAACCAAAAAACAAACCAACCAAAAAAAATTACCAAAAAAAAAAAATGACAATTTTAAAAGCAAAAGCAGAGGGCTAGAAGGCCATCAGAACACGCACCCTTGCTATCCACACACCAACAATGCCACAGGAGATTCTCTGCGCACAAACTGCTTTACCACATCTCTATTTTAAAATCTAACCGAACGCTTTGAATGGCAAATTTCAGCAACATCATACAAAGAGAATTCAGTGTGAAGTTACTGAAATAAGCAAGTATGAGCAACACTCGAGGTATGCAAAGCAGAAGGTTCTGCTCTCCACAGGGTAACTCACCTTTCTCTTTGCTGTGTATTTTAACTGCACATTATGGCGAATCTTCTCAAGATGATCTTCTCGCTTCTTCCTCCTCATCTGCTCTTCCTAAAAGAAAGAGTGATTGAAGAAAGGATGAAGTGTATTTAGTCCTAGACCCTGGGTATAATTATTTTCTTGTGCCCTGCGCCCAGAAAAAAGTTAACTCTGAAAGACCGTAGTCACTACACAGTCCACTTCTGGAGCGCACACCTGTTACTCAGAGCAACAGAGTTCCTATCTCAGACAATCTACATGGCAGTGCCTACCCCTCACAACCGAAACAAAGTCCTGTGAAAGACAAAGACCACAAGCAAAGTTTGCCTCCTGTGTTCTTCCAGTCATTATCCCGGCTGTCATCCTTTCTCTCATGCCTTGTTATTTCCCCCACCCTCTACACATGAAGGTTTCTCAACCTTTAGCTTGTCCACCATGTCTCGCTCTTCTTTCTTTTGCACAAACGCTGTGACCCAGTCCGGTTCTCCAGCGGTGTCTTTGCTGGCTGGGTGTCCTGGCTCCACCGAGGTCAGCAGTTTCTTCCCTTCCTGCCCGCCCTCCTCGAGTGCCAGAAGTCGAGCCTCCTCCTGCTGCTTTTTCTCCTCAAAGTCTCGGAGCCAGGAGAGGGCCCCGCAGATAAGACTCAGCGACTTCCCCTGCCGTAGAAAAACAACAGCATGAGGCTCCCGGGACTGGAGCAGGACTGTGCTCAACACTCACACCGCATTGCCCCGCCACAGGGATCACCTATGCGGTGACAGCCCCTTCTAAGCGGCATCTGGCCCCGATCCGGCCCCTTTCCAGGGTACCACCGTCCCCACCCCAGAGGGCTCCCTGCCGCCGCTCCGGCCTCCCGGGCCGCCCCTGCCCCCGTTCCGCCTCACCGTGCCCGTGGGGCTCTCGAAGATCCCGACACAGCCTGCCTCCAGCGCGCCGTACAGCGCCGCCATGAACTGCTCCTGGATGAGGTAAGGCGTGTAGGGGAACGGGAACTGGCCTCCCCCCGGGCCCGGCGCCGTGCCGCCCGCCGCCTGCGGCCACACGGGCCGAGTGCCCGCGGCCCCGCTTTCCATCTCGCCGCCGCCGCCCGCCGCCGTGCCCGCTACCGCAGCGCCGCTTTCCATCTCGCTGCCGCCATCCCCCCTTCGAACCGACCGCCGGAGACGCCCCGCCCCCTTCTACTGACGTCCCGGTGACGGCCGGCGCCGAGCCGAAGGGCCTGCGCCTGCCCGGAGGCTGCTGGGCCTTGGCCGGGGGAGCGGAAGGGCCTGGGGCTGCCCGGAGGCTGCTGGGCCTTGGCAGGGGGAGCGGAAGGGCCTGCGCCTGACCCGAGGCTGATGGGCCTTGGCCGGGGGAGCGGAAAGGCCTGGGGCTGCCCGGAGGCTGCTGGGCCTTGGCCGGGGGAGCGGAAGGGCCTGCGCCTACCCCGAGGCTGCTGGGCCTTGGCCGGGGGAGCGGAAGGGCCTGAGCCTGCCCCGAGGCTGCTGGGCCTTGGCTGGGCACTGCTCCTTGTGCGGAGACGTGCAGCCCAGCCCCGTACTGCGGCCCTCTAGTGGGAGCAGCTTGGCCCCCGAAAGCTGTCTAGATCACAGGGCCTTGGAGTGTTGTGAATGGAGTTAATCCAGCTACAGCCGGTCCCAAGTGCTGCTCCTCAGGATCTAGTTCTGTTTACCAGCTCTATCAGTTATATGGGTGAGGGTAGGTTTGCACAGGACACCAAGCTGAGTGGCAGTGTTGATCTGCTTTAGTGTAGGAGGGCTCGACAGTGCCGTGGCCAGGCTGGATCAATGGGCTAAGGCCAACTGTTCGGAGATTCAGCAAGGCCAAGTGCTGAGTCCTTCACGTGGGTCACAACAGCCCTATGCAACTTTACAGGCCTGGGAAAGACTCTGTGAAAAGTTGCCTGGGGGAAAAGGGTTAGGGAGTTGGCTGACAGCTGGCTGAGTCAGCAGTGTGAACTGGCCAAGAAGTCTAACAGCATAGAATCATAGAACCATAAAATGGTAAGGTTGGAAGTGACCTCAAGGATCATCCAGTTCCAACCCCTGCTATAGGCAGGGACACCTCCCACTGATACAGGTCACTCAAGGCCTCATCCAACCTGGTCTTGAACACCTCCAGGGAAGGAGCAGCNTCCTCAGGGCTGCTCTCAGCCATTCACCACCCAGCCTGGAGTTGTGCTTGGGATTGTGCCTACTGAGCATCCTGGCCTGTAGTGCGGCCAATGGTAGGAAAGTGATTGTGCCCCTGTACTTGGCACTGGTGAGGCTGTACTGCAAGAGGCTGTCTGCAAACACTCTGTTCAGTGTTGAGTCCCTCATGACAAAAAAGACAACGAGGTGCTGGAGCATTTCCAGAGAAGAGCAACAAAGCTTGTAAAGAGTCAGGAGCAGCTGAGGAAACTGGGGTTGTGTAATCTGGAGAAAAGGAGGCTCAGACAAGACCTAAACACTCTACAAGGGTTTCAAAGTAGTTGTTCCAGGTGGATGTCAGTCTCCTTTCAGGTAACAAGTGATAGAATGAGAGGAAATGACCCCAAGTTACCCCTGGAGAGGTTTAAGTTGGATATTACAAAAACTTTATTCACTGAATGGGTTGTCAAGCACTGGCACAGGCTGCCCAGAGAAGCAGTGGAGTCATCATCCCTGGAGGCATTTAAAAGAGCTGTAGCTGTGGTGCTCAGGGACATGAGTCAGTGGTAGACTTCACTGTGCTAGGATAACAGTTGGACTTGATGAACCTAAATATCTTTTCCAAACTAGGTGACTTTATGATTGTATGACTTCTCCTAATTGACACCTAGGAAAACAGACCTAAGTCTTTCTTCCTTTGACCGCTTCTGAGTATTGCTGTGCTGCCTCTGACAGCACCTTGTGCCCTTCCCTAAACATTTTCTCCAGTTGCTGCCAGTGAAGCATCAGTGCCTGCACAGGTGCCTCAGGGCCAGTAGCCCTGTGGTGGATGCCTGCATGCCTACTCATTGGCATGCCTCCCCTTTCTGGTCAGGTTGCCCCCTCACACGTTCCTTGCCACACCAAACTCAGCATGGGGCCAACCCCTCTGCAATTTCACTCCCTTCACAGAGAACAAACCCATGGATTATACAGAGGAAAAAAAGGTTTATTGAGCATGGAAACACATAGCTGATAATAAAACAGCAATATAGAGGAGGTTTCTGTAATATAGAGGAAACTGCTGTAATATACAGCCAGTACAAATGCAAATATAGCAATTCCTAACTGTTAACACTGAGCTTTATGTGCTTATACTTTGCAAACAATAGTGAGCTGGAGCAGAGTACCCTGTCATACAAAGCACCACAAAACTGCAGTCTCTGGACTACCAGCAGGAACTCCCCATCTCTCAGTTCAGACTAGGACATCTAGGGGAAAAATGTGGGTTGTTTGGGGTTTTTTTGGGGGTTTTTTTTTGTCTGTTTGTTTGTTTTTTTAAATGAGGTAAGGTCACATTTTGGCCCATGTTTTGTTGATGTCCCAAGTTGNGCTGCAGCCCTCTGAGCATCTTCATGGCCTCCTCTGGACTGTCTCCAACAGTTCAATGTCCTTCTTGTGTTGGGGGCTCCAACACAGTATTCCAGGTGGGGCCTGACAAGAGCAGAATAAAGGGGCAGAATCCCCTCCCTTGACCAGCCCTTGTATAAAGTTCCTCCTCCAGCTCTCCTGTAGCCCATTTCAAGTACTGGAAGGCCACTCTAAGGTCTCCCCAGAGGCTTTTCTCCAGGCTGAACAGGCCCAAGCCTCTTAGTGTATCCCCACAGATGTTTCAAACCACCAAGGAGGAGTTTGGGAGAAGCTGTCACAGACTAGTAATGGGCAGCATTCCCAGTGGAAACGCCTGTGCTTACATGTTTTCTGGGAACAGCCAAGGCAGCTCTGCATTACTTAGCTGTCATGTCACTCAGGCTTTGCAGGCAGAGGTAGGAATTTATTGTCACATTTAAAATTTAGAAAAGAGGAAGAAAATACAAATAGATTAATCATAGAATGGTTTAGGTTGGAAGTGACCTCAAAGCTCATCCAGTTCCAAACTCTTAAGACTCAAAAGATTTGTAAGCACCTTGTCAAACTTACTATATTCATGAAAAATAAGAGAAAGTAATACAAAGAGAGTTCCGTACACTACTACAGTGTCTAACAAGACAAAGTTTTGAGTCAGAACCAACCTGGAACTTTTCATTTTGACGCTGGCTTTAGTTGTGAAGTTACTTTACAAGCCTCATTCTCTGAAGTGTTATTCTACCACAGTCCTCAATGGTGTCTGTTCCTCAGGCTTTCCGCACACATCCTAAACCCCCAGCACCTGGCTCTTAGGATCAGCTCCCTCTTTCCAGATTTCCTAATGTTTTTTGTGCTGCTGGGGTTCAGCACCCAACCCTGACACTAGAGTTTCCAACCAGTCTCTTCTCACCGTACCTCTCTTCACTCACCTCTTCCAGGTAACTCTAAACACTGCTGTTGTTACCTGCTGTGAACAGCTGCTCCAGCCCTATGGCAGCAGTGAGAGGGAGCTGAGCATTCTCCTCCCCACAGCACATTTATAGTGCTGCTGGGCTGTGTGGATTTTCAGATGCACCGTAAGCATCGAGCTTTTCCGGAAGCGTTTCCCACACACACTGCACTCACAGGGCTTGGCTCCTGCGTGGATCCTCAGGTGGGCACCAAGGGCTGAGCTGTGCCTGAATGTTTTCGCACACTTCTCACACTTGTAGGGTCTCTCCCCGCGGTGGATCCTCAGGTGCACGCTGAGAGCCGAGCTGCGTCGGAAGCTGTCCCCACACTCCACACAGATGTGAGGCCGCTCCTCGGCGTGCCCGCTCTGGTGCTTGGCAAGAGCGGAGCGGACCCTGCACCTCCGGCCACACTCGGCACGCTGGTAGGGGCTGGACAGAAGGCCACCGTGGCAGGTGGGCAGGGCCTTTCCCTCGTGGATGCGGCGGTGAGTGGTGAGCGCTGAGCTCTGGCTGAAGCCCCTCCCGCAGACAGGGCACTTGTAGGGCCTCTCACCCGTGTGCGTTCGCATGTGGGTGACCAGCGAGGAGCTCTGCCGGAAGCTCTTCCCGCACCGGCTGCACTCGTAGGGCTTCTCTCCTGTGTGGATCCTCTGATGCCGAATGATGGCAGAGCTGTCCCGGAAACGCTTCCCACATTCCTGGCACTTGTGGGGCTTCTCTCCAGTGTGAACTCTCCGGTGTATGACCAGGGAGGAGCGGTCGCTGAAGCTTTTCTCACACCTAGGGCAACTGAAGGGTTTCTCACCTTTGTGGCTTCGCTGGTGGACAACGAGGTGAGAGTTCTGGCTGAAGCTCTTTCCACACTCGCTGCACTGGTAGTGTCTCTCCCCGGTGTGGGTCCGCTGATGCCTGATCACGTTGGACCTCTGGCTGAAGGTCTTCTGACACTCATTGCACTGGTAGGGCTTCTCTCCGGTGTGGATCCGCTGGTGTTTGATGAGGTCTGAGTTGCGGGTGAAACTCTTCCCGCATTCAGAGCAGCTGAAGGGCTTCTCTGCCAGGTGGATCCTTTGGTGCTGGCTCAGGTATGAGCTCCGGCTGAAGCTCTTTCTGCACTCAGGACACTCGTAGGTCTTCTCTCCCATCTGCTGAATCCAAATGGCACTGTTCCTATACACAGGTGGGTCTGGCTTGTCCCCAGCAAAAATGACCTTGCTGATGTGGGCTCTGCCACTATCCTCACACTCCCAGATTTCCATCTCATAGGGTGTTACCATCCCCTGTCTCTTTCCAAAAGCTGTCTCCACTTTCTGTCTCCAGCTCCTGCTTGCAGTTCTGTCTTTGATAAGCGTCCTGAAGGGTACTTCCTCTGAGCTTTCTGGAGGGAAACAGATGCAGTTCAGCTCTCACAGGACTTTTCTGATGAAGTCTGCCCTTTGTGTCACCCAAAGTCCTGTCACCTTCTGGACTGAACAGAACTGACAATGAACATGAGGTGAATGTAGCAGGATAAACCCCTCAGGTTTGGTTTCAGGTGATGCAGGGATTTCAGCAGGCACCACCACACCAGTTATAGCAAGTCCCAGAGTCGTTGGTTTTTTTCCAACACTCGGGGCTGAAAAACATTGGTAGTACAAATGAAGTTATAGCATTGGCCCAGGGCATGCACCTCACGGCAGTGAACTAATCAATAAAACACTAAAAAAATCATCAGTGTGAAAGGAACAAAAAGCCACACTGGTTGGTTATGCCTCCTGCCCTTTTAAGTATAGTCTGTGTTGACAAGTACACAGGATTTGATTTTGTTTTGGATAGGGTCTTTTGGAAAGGGTATTAGATACACCTGGAGTGTATTTCATCTTTATCATAACCTACATATGAATCTTTCTAAAAGCAGAATCTACACAGTATGGGAACAGAAGGGGCAGGAGGAGTGCACAGTACACAGCACATTTTCAGCATTCAGCTCCTCCCTTCCCAGACAGGCTCTATTAATTTTCTAACCATGCGAGCTACTTGGTCTGTCTTGGTGTTTAGCTTCTTCTAGCCACAAAAGTGTTTCTCTTCATCCAGGAGGTTAAAGCCAAGTCAGGGACTGCAGCTCCTGATCAGAGGAAAGAAAAGAGACGCAATAAATACCCATCACAGCAGCAGTGCTACCGAGTGAGATTACAAGAGAATCATTTAGGAGACAAACACAACCTAGACCACAGGAAAATTACACCCAGAAGCATGAGTCAGGCTCACTGTTTGTTCTGAGACACACACTGTTTGGCTTCAATAACCAGGGCCAGCTCATGTAGCAAAGATAGGGTCAGCTGCATGTGTGAGAGCTGCCTGCCAGATGGCTTCTCGGAAGTGTCTGAAGATCCCTCCTGCTGCACATCCAGACCAAAACTGCCCCCTACTGATTTCTGTATATGAAAAACATCAATTCCTCAAACCATTTTCTCCCTGTCACCCCTCTTCCTAATGAACCAAATGGGAACATAATGCAGGTAATGCCATTCTAGTCTGCAGTCAGAGGAAAAATGCCACCTTCTCAACTGGGCTGCTCTCTGCAGCCCCCTGGAGCCCTGTTTCTTGCCTTTACCAGGCAAAGGAGTATTTTGCTTGGTTGCTCTCGGTGGCTCAGTCAGGCATGCACAGGTCTGGATGAAAGAAGAGACTTTGGTCTGCTCATATGTCATTGACAGAGGCAGTCCGAAGGCAAAATTTCCTATCCTGTGTTCCGGATGGGAGTTTGCAGGGCTAGTGGTGAACAGGAAGAGCCAGTCACACAGACCTGTTTAAGCATGAACACCAAGATGATTTAGTTTGGCCAGTTTTGACAGCCAACATGCAGTCTCACTTCTCAGGTATCTCTTCTCAAAGCAGGAGTATGCTGTGCGGGAGTGGGGCTTGTGGGACAGAAAACTAGGTCACCCACTTAGCTTTAGCACTACATTTGTGCAGTGGTATTTGTACAGAGACATTCTGAGATGCTGAGGGCTCACTGATGGCCCAGAAATGTACAGGTCACGGAAAGAAAATGCTTCAAAACTGCACATGTGATTGCCAGCTCTGCATTTCTATGGTGTTGCCCCAGTTTGGTCACACGGATTCCCACCGTGACACTAGGAGCAACTGTAGAATTACTCATGACTGGGTGTTCATAAGAACCACAAATGTTAAGCCACCATCTCTATATTCAAAATGAGAAACAAACCAAACTGACTACTCAGTGGCACACCAGAACAGAGTATCACTGGGTTGCCAGGCCCTCCTGAGGGCAGAAGGAGAGGAAGACCTCCCCACCCATGTTAACACCATTGTGGTAAAGGAAGACCCCTGATAAAATGGAGAGCTAACGTTTGGTTGGCTTTGTGTCAGCCTGGAGTCAGGCTTCTTCCTGCTCTCCAATGCCTCTTCCACAGTGAATTCAGTGGGCATCACCCCTGGGGAGAGGCTGTTTCCACTCCTCCGGCAGCAGGCAGCAGCTGTGGCCTGTGATCCCAGGGAAGAGGCAGGAAAGCTTAAGTTTCTTTTCCTGTAAGCACCTCTCATCCACCTATGAGGCAGTACCACTCTGCAGGCAAGCCTGACCCTGCTGAACTGTCCTTCTGACTTTAGGAGGACAGAAACCTCCTTCTGGTTTAGTCCCTTCCTGCTGTCATTCAAGAGCTGCTGCAAACCCATGGTCAACACATACCCTAAAATGATGGCTGAGCACCAACAGAAAGCAGAAAGCAGATGCAGGAAGGCATCTGAAGCTGTGCAGAGCCACAGGGAGGTTGTGCAATATAGCAGAGAGGCAGGTTGTGTGTTGGGTTGGAAAGACCTTTCCCTAAACTAGGTGGGAAACCTGAAACACCACTGAGCACCAAACAGGGACGAGGTTCTGGTCTCTCCCGCAGCCATGTGTGGACAAAGCTGAGTCTCCAGGCAGTGTCCTGCCTGATGAGGTAACCCAGTCCTTACAAGGCCAAATGAGCAATGAGAGAAGTGATTTGTAGCATGGGGAAGTGATAGGCCAAGCTCCTGTGACAACGCAGACAGCAGCCCCCAAAGAGCTGCTCCACAAAGGACATAGCTGGCCAGGGGCAGGTGAGCCACCACTGAGACCACGAGACTTGGGGAGACATGAGAGGCATGGAGAAAGCTACCATGGATGTCCACCAGAGGAACCAAACATCTTCCATGGGATCTTTCTTTGAATTTGGGCCTGGTGGCACAGCAAGGAGGAAGGCTGATGCCACTGCCACAGGAAGTGGGCCATGTCCAAACTCAGCCTCAGAAGGTGGCTGTCACTGCTCTCCCCAGCACAAACCCAGCACCAGGGAGTGTGTGGCCCAACAGTGGGCAGGAGGGAAGGCAGATGGAGGGATGGGTGAGAGGAATGAACAGGGCCATCTGTGACACCACAAGCCAGCTATCCTGGACAGAGGGCCAGAAGGAAGACACAGATAGATGGACAAAGCAGTGCAGGTGACACCCCTGGCAGCACAGGGGCTCAGGCTGTTACAGGCTGTCCCAGTTCCAGATTTCAATCCCCAGAGCTTTGGTGAAGGTCCCTCAGTCAGGTACTGACCCCAGCATACTGCACACCTTTCAACATGGGCAAAGCAGGTTTTCCTCAGGTCTAGGCCCCCCCAGCTACATTTCCTGTATGCCAGATCCTCCCCCCAGAGAAGGCAACAAAGATCTGGGTTCATCCCTCCAGCTTTTCTGAGTGTGCCATTGTTAGCATTTCCTTCTTGCTCTGAGGCCCTGCTTTCATTTTTCACCAGGGCTGAGGGTGTACAGCTGGCCCTCGGGGCAGGAAGGCACAGCAGCCAGGAATGCTGCTCTCTGACCGGGAGTTCCACCAACCCTTCAGGTCTCTCTGAGCTGCCCTCTGAGCTGCCCACTGCACCAGCACTGCCTGCATACTTCAGACACTGCAGATGCCAGAAGCCCCGATCCAGAGATGGGATGAGTACAAAACCCACAGATTATCCCCAAGGGTAAAGCCAACCACAATTCCCAAGGGCAGGCTGAGAGATGGAAGTCCTGCACAGCTAGCTCTGGACCTCATCGCTGCAAGAAGACACAGACATAGGAGCTTGTAGGGGAGAGGAGGTGCAGCAGTCCCCTGCTAAGACCTCTGCTCATGAGCATGCTCTCTGACACTTATTTGCATCTCCAGATGTGTCACTGGGACCAGCCTCCTCTGACACCTTGGGTCATGAAGATGACCAAAAAGCAGTGGCGTTTCTCAGCGCAGTTCTGGCAGGCACCCAAACAGCATGGGGGTTTTCATGGAGGGATGTCATTTGATGGGGAGCTTATTGCTGAGGGCTAGTGGGTCCCCAGCACTGGAGTTTATTACTGAATCTGTGTCTCTGCCTTTCCCTAGGTCCCCTATGCTCTGCACTGCCAGGAACTTCTTTCTTCCCCAGCTTCTGCACCTTTTCAACACTGTACCAGGAAGAAGTGCTTCATTAACATGAGTTATTTAGCTACTTCTTGAAGACCACAGCATACTCTGGGCAAATAGCAGGCACAAGGGAGACTCTTGAAAATAAGAAAGTGGGAAAACAGGAAGCCAAAAGACAGGGAAGATAGTAAAGAGCCATGGGCAGCCCACCTGCCAGGGGCACTCAAACCACACTCACTGGTTTACACAGATGCCACCTGCATCCACTTGCAAAAAAGGAGATTTACTAAAAGGTATTCTTCAAGAAAATTAATCCTTGAGAACCACCTCAGCTTCTGTTCCCAACTAAACTGAGACAAGGTTGCAGGAGGAGAAAGTGTGATTCACGCAGGCTGTAAGAGAAGTAAAGAGAAAGACAACTGTGAGTAACAAGAGACTTATGGGGAAAGCTGATAAGGAAAGGAGATGAAGGCTCCTGAAGCCCACTGCCTCTACAGAAGTACATTTTCTCTACAGAGGACTGCATGCCCAGGAGAGAGAAAAGTCAAGCTGAGCAGCAGACAAGCCTTCAATGATGTGACCACGAGCAGTGATGATGTGTTGTCTGGCATCTTCAGTCTCTAGCCTCTTTTCCCCATGTCTCCCACAACTGCCCAGTCAGGCCACTCCAGCCCTGAAGTGGAAGTATCTGTGATCACCACAGAGGTGACAGCCAGTGGGCAGCAGCAAGCACAGCTGCCCACCAGTGACATCCAGGATCTCCTCCCGAGGCTACAAGATACTCATGTGCAAAGTCTACTGCAGACACTTCAGCAGCTGTTGATGAAGGGGATGGCACTAAGTGAGGAAGACTTGCAGGCTGCCTCCCCTGAAGCTGCTGGTGGCTCTGAATAATTAAAGTGTGTCTCAGCAGGCAAGCAGCACTGATCTAGGGCACAGAAATGTGAACAACAATGGAGGATCAGCCATTGTGGAGCTCTTCTACATGGTGCTGGGTCAGATACACTGTCTGAGAGGCGACACAGAGAAAGATGGAAACAAGGGAAGGAATCTTCCTTCCTAGGTCTGAGGCTTCATCAAGACTGGCAATGTTTTGGTAGGCCAGCAGTGTGAGAAACAAGGGGAAAATCCATCTTTTCCAAGTGCATGGGAAAACCCAGGCATGTGAAATGGTACTGCTCAGGACTCAAAGAGAAAGATTTATCCTTTTGGAAATAACTGTATTGAAGAGATACTGTCCTCTCCCAAACAGACTGTCCAGCCACTAGTGTTAGTTTGGGGGGTGGCTATTCTTAACCAAGGCAAGACAGAAAGGTAACTCCTCTTTCCAGCTTGGGGTTGTGCCACCACCACTAGTTCTCTGTCTGTGGCAGACAGGTGGGGTTTGTTGTGTCAGTACATGAATGTCATGTGAGAACATTGGCCTTTCTTCACCAAATACTGGTGTTTCCATGCAGGAGCATTAAGGAAGGGTCTTCTTTGGTGTGAATATACATACACATATACACAAGGAGTGCTCTCCCAGGGCCTTACCCTGCAAGGGGGCTACCGGTCTGCAGTTCTCCCTGTATTACTGTTCCCACGACTGTCATCTGCTTCTGAAATGATGATGTGAAACATACAGGAGAAACAATCACATTAAGAACCTCCTCTTGTCTCTCTCAGAAAATCAAAGAGTCTGATTTATAGGAAATGAAGTGCTGTTCCTTTTATCCTGGACACGCCTGTAAGTAAAACCATGTAAAGACATTCAGGGCCAGCACTTGCTGCCAAAAGTAGTGGGAACTCTTCAGGAACCAGCTCTGGTTTTCTGAATGTCCACTCCAAATGCGTTTAGAGCTACTTCAGACCTATGGAGACCACCACTAAAAGTAAGAATCCCCTATTCACCTCTTTCTGGGTGCTTTCCTGTAATCTTTTCCACTGAGGGTTATAAGAAAGGGACCAAAGGCAGCTGTCCTCAAGGACGCACCAACCAGGCACTTACCATGGAGAGGGTGGGGGATGCCTGCTCCCTTTACACTGCCTAAGTGACACAAACACAGCCGAGTGAGGCTGAAGGCAGATCACACGTGGGAAACGTGCAAGCCCTTGAAGAGGAGTGCTTGCTTGCTTTCCCAAAGGTCTGTGCAGTGCACGGTCACTACTGGGTGGGCTCTCTAACAAAGCGCAGGCTGCCCTGCTTACCCCTGCACACCAGCTCGTTCTCTTCTCCCTGGAAAGCCCGAAGCTGCCAGATCCCCGCCTGTGGCACCAGAGATTCAGGTCCTCCGCAGCTACCTGGGCGATGACAGCTGCTCCAGCCGCAGCAGAAGGCACGGCCAGGGCAGTTGTTGCAGCAGCCCTGCTCGCCGTGCCCGCTCACCTGAGGGTCGGTACACGCCGGGGACTGCCAGATTTGGCCTCAGCAAACCAAACGATTTTCCTCGTCAGATCGCTCCGACGATCGCCCTGCACGATGCAACAGCCCCGTACCGTGATCCCTGGGCCACCCTTCGGCTGCTCTGCCTCCCACCGGATCGGTGGCGGCAGCGGGTTGCGAGGGCGGCGGAGTCGCTCCCTCCCGCAGTGCCCGCCCGCCCCTCACCGGCCATGCCCGCCTACCACGGGCGCGGTGCGCTGCCACCTGCCCGCCCCGACCGAGGCCCGCCGTACGGACGAATGCCCAACCCCTGTACTCCCCCAGCCCGGCTCCCTCGGGTGCCTTAGCACTGGCGTCGCTCCTGGCGCGGCGGCGGCCTCGGCAGAGCCCCCGTGCCCTCAGCCCAGCGCTTGGCGGAGCTCCGCTCGCTCTTACCGGCCGCCACCGCCCCGGCGCCACCTCGCTTTTGTTGCGGTGGGCGCGAAGGAGCCGTGCTCCATCCGGCCGACTTACCGGGGCCATGTGCGTGGCGGCGGGCAGAGGCCGAGGAGGTGGCAGCGGCGCCACTAGGCAGAGGCCGAGGCAGCGGTAACGGCGGGGCCGAGGGGTAGGGGCTCGGCTCGGCTCGGCTCGGCTCGGCTCGGCTCGGCTCGGCTCGGCTCGGCTCGGCTCGGCTCGGCGCTGTTAGCCCTTGGCCGCGCCTCCGCCGGAGCTGCCGAGTGAGGTCCGCGGGCCGGCGCGGCTCCGTCCCCTGCGCAGGGCCGCCCCCAGGAGGAAGAATTGCTCTCACTGCCGGGCTACAGGGCAGCAGGGGGGCGCAGAGCCTCCTCCGGGAGCCAGGGGGCTTAGGGGCCTGGCCGGGTAGCTAGGTCCCTGTGGCCCGGAGTTGTCCCGGGAGGAGCTGGGGAGCCCTGCGAAGGGAGGCGGCTGAGCACAGGTGGAGAAGGAGCCGCAGCGGCGCGGGTTTGGCTCCTGTTAGACACACGGAATGCGGTGAAAGCTTGGGCAGCACCGCGCAGAAAGAGCTCGGTTCGCGTCTCATACTAGTCCAGACATTTCTGACTTCTTCCCCTGCACTGGGAAGCACCCGTGGCCAAAAAATGTCGTTTACCACTAGGCAACAGAAGATGGCTTTTCTGAGCTGAATTAATTTCCCACTGCCTTTATAACAAAGTCTCAACAATATTTTCTCTGAAACTCCAGACAAGGGCGATTAATTCCAGTTAAAAGTGTATCACTCATCAGCCTTTTCTGATGCCCGAAGGTTAATAGCAATAGCAACTGTATTACATTATATAGCAATGAGGGAGAAAAGGGAAACATTATGCATTCAGATTTACATCTGAAGGAAACTTGAATGGATGAGAAATCCTCATTCTGCTGCTTTGTGGTTGTACAAAAAACATCTGGATCAGTCTCCTCAGGTCTAGCTATACAAGTTCCCACCCTCATCTTCTGTTTAATCTCAGTGGTAATACAGTCACTTCTTTCTAGTTTCTCTGATGGTTATGATCTTTGTCAGCCCTGCACATCTTGAAAGCATATTTCTTCAGTTAAGCACGCAAGTCCTTAAAAATATCTTAGTTGCTAATAAAGAGGTGAAAAAAGCCCAACCCACTATACATTAGAAAAGAATAAATAACTCTGAACACTCAAAGACCAAGCCAAAATCAGCGATTCCCAATTCAGTGAGCCAAATTAAATTTTCTTTCTTTTCCAGTATTCCAAAACAACTGTTTGAGTTTTTCAAAGCAGACTAACATTGAGTCAATTATTCCATCTCTCTCTGAAATTAACATTTTTGGGGGGCTAATGTTGACTACAGTTGGATGGAATCTCAATTTTTTGTTTGTCCATTAGGCACAGCCTTTCGAAGCAAACAAGATCTGACTGTGCAGGTAGAGGTATATTCAGAAAACAAATAGATAGGTGGAAGAAGCAACAAGAAGATCCTTTCTTTGCAAGTAACCTTTGAAGAAAAGAGAGCATTAAAACATCCTGAAAGGCACAGTAAAAACGTTGCCAAAGACCTTACTCTGCTCCCAGAACAATGCTTTGAGGTCTGGGAGAAAGTCAGGTTTATTTTTCCACAACCTTAAAATAAGCAAGTTTCTCTTTCCTGACTTCAAGTTGTGTAACTGAAGAGCCTCATTACATTCACTAGCAACAGAACAGTCATTCTCTGACTTCTCCTATGAGGCACTCATGTTCCGCTGCTCAGTGAGTGTGGATCCTTGATCATACAGGTTTCAACAGACAGCTAGGCAGTAGTTCCTCTTAGAGAACACCTCAGCACGTGGCTCTGAAGTCACACAAGTGGGAGCATATAGTGCTGAAAGACAGTCTGTATTCACATGTAACTTAACCTGCAAAATTATTTTTGTCGTCTTTAATTATAAGGATGAAAAGTTGTGAGGCCAAGTCTCAAAGGCAAAGGTCCACCTAGTCAAGCATACTGTCTCTAGAAAGCAGCCACTAAGCTGTTTATAGAGGAACACAACACGTAGGTACTTGCTGTAGTTCTCCTAAAGGTGTTGCAGAAGAACACTAAGTCCAAGAGGGCAGTAGGGAAGAGGGAAAAGATTGCCTTCATCACTGCAATGTAACCACTCCAGACCTAAGGAACAGAAGCCACAGTTTGGAAGGATGAGTTGAACACTCTACTGGAGCTTCATATCTAAGACAGCAAAACCTCTTTATTTATCCCCATATTGCTGTGGTACAGCACAGTGGCCACAGACTCCATCTCTTGGGATTATGAAAGGTACCCTTTGAATGTATTTCCCCAAAGTGCTGTGTGATACACATGGACATAGTTTCTTATCTCTGTAGAGGTTCTGAAAAGTTGATCAGTCTCACTCTTTCTTGCCTTAACATTGCCTCTGCATGAGCTGCTGTAGTAGTACATGAAAACAAGTGCTATAAACAAAGCCACCATACAGGCCTGGCCAAAGAGGAGACAGCAAAATCAGGCTATGTTTAAACCTGCTGCCAGTGTCAGAGTAAGCAGGCTGTTTACATTGGTCCTTTTATTTTACCAAGATGACACATTTGCACTGCGCACAACTCAGGCTCAGCTCCTACCTGCTCCTTCCAGAGCTTGCCTGCCCGCCCTTGCTTCAGCACACCCCCAGCAGCATCTTCTCTTCATAGGAGAGCTGCATTGATCCTTTCAGCTGCAGAGGCATAGAGGTGGGAGTCATAGAATCATAGAATCATAGAATGGTAAGGTTGGAAGGGACCTCAAGGATCATCTAGTTCTAACCCCCTGCCATAGGCAGGGACACCTCCCACTAGCACAGGTCACTCAAGGCCTCATCCAACCTGGCCTTGAACACCTCCAGGGAGGGAGCAGCCACAACCTCCCTGGGCAACCTGTGCCAGTGTCTCACCACCCTCACTGTAAAGAACTTCCTCCTAACATTCAGTTTCAATCTCCCCTCTGCCAGTTTAAACCCATTGCCCCTTGTCCTGTCATTGCAAGACCTTGTCAATAGTCCCTCCCCATCTCTCCTGTAGGCCCCCTTCAGATCCTGGAAGGCTACTGTAAGGTCTCCTGGAAGCCTTCTCTTCTCCAGGCTGAAGAGCCTCAACTCTTGTAGCCTGTCCTCATAGGAGAGCTGCTGCAGCCCTCTGAGCATCTTTGTGGCCTCCTCTGGACCCGCTCCAACGGTTCCATGTCCTTCTTTTGCTGGGGGCTCCAGAACTGCACACAGGACTCCAGATGGGGTCTGAGGAGAGCAGAGCCGTTCTGTCACTATTTACCTTTGAGAAGAGATCAGCAGCAGCCTCTGCACAGCCTCCTTTCAGGTAGCTGCAGACAGCCATGAGGTCTCCACTCAGCCTCCTCTGTTTCACACGAGCCATCCCCAGCTCCTTCAGTTGCTCTTCATAAGATTTATTCTCTAGGCCCTTCTCCAGTTCCTCTGTACTCACCCCAGCACCTCCACATCCCTCTCGTAATGAGGTGCCCAAAACTGAACACAACACTCGAGGTGTGGCCTCACCAGAGCTGAGTCCAAGGGCACAATCACCTCCCTACTCCTGCTGGACACACCCAGGATGCCATTGGCTTCCTTTGCCACCTGGGCACACTGCTGGGTCATATTGAGTTGTTTGTCTGTTACCACTCCAAGTCCCTTTCTACTGGACAGCTTTCCAGCCACACTGCCCCAAGTGTTGGGGGCTAGAGGAAGCTGAGACAACAAAGAACAAACCAGAGCTGGAATGTCAGCAGTCCACCTTCATCTCTGTTGTATGTAAATCACAAAGAGCCTCTGCTAGAGCCTCGCCAGGGGAGTCTGGCTGTAAATCCAGGCCAAACCTGACCTGGTGCAGCTTGGAACCATTTCCTCTGGTCCTATCCCTTGCCACCAATCAGCAGAGGCTGCCCTTTCCTTGCTCCAACCTCCCTTCAGGGAGCTGTAGAGTCTAGGGCAGGGTACTGCCCAAAGATGGCACACACAGCCTGGACTGCTGAACCTTTAGGACATATCAGGCTTAACAGGCAGCTGAATATGAACCTTTCTGCCCAGAGAAGGGAAGAACCTGATTCAAATGGCTACAAGATGTATGAGGCAAGGGGGCGTTACGTGTAAAGGGAGACATGCAGGAGGCAGATTGTGAGAGCTGTAAATTCCAAGCACCTCAGCCACTGGGGAAAAGGAGAGGGAATTTTGTGTCCAGGAGTGTCCAGGAATGTAGGATAAAAGGGAAGCTGTGCCTTCCAGCAATTGCAGACATTCCATAGGGATTATTAACCCTTGGACTCTCCCTTTATTTGAATAAAGCTCAACAGGACTCCTGTCTGCATTGTGAATGTTAACCTCCAGCAACGGACCCATTTTCCTTACAGTCTTCAAACCTGGAGTCCTGTAAGAAATGTCTCTTACTGCAATGCACAAGGTACTGCTGAGTTATTCAGCAGGAAAGCTGTGAAACAGCCAGGAGGCTGGGAGGAAAGGAAGAGAACTCTCCTGAGGGTGAAAAAGCTGGTTAAAGAGGGCTCTTCCCACTGTTGGTCTAAAGAGTCTAAGCAGCTCTGTTCTGAATAAAACCTGTACAGGCCAGCGGAGAGGTAAAACCCTCTGCACTGAGGTGCCTGTAATCAAAAAGACAGCAACATTTACTGCTCTTTCAGTATACATCTCATTATTTCACCAGGAATATCTTTTATTACTTGTGAAGGGCCTGGAGCACCTGGGCTAGGAGGAGGGGCTGAGGGAGCTGGGGGTGTTCAGGCTGCAGAAGAGGAGGCTGAGGGCAGACGTCATTGCTCTCTACAACTCCCTGAAGGGAGGGTGGAGTGAGGAGGGGGCAGCCTCTGCTGCTTGGTGGTAAGGAATAGAAGCTGAGGAAATGGTTCCAAGCTGCAGCAGGGAAGGTTCAGGCTAGGTGCTAGGAAATAATTTCTTTCCAGAGAGGCCTTAGACACTGGAATGGTCTGCCCAGGGCAGTGCTGTCCTGGGCAGAATCCCCACCTTTGGAGGTATTTAAGCAGCCTGTGGAGCTGGCACTTAGGGACATGGTTTAGTGTTGGCCTTGCAGTGCTGGGTCAAGGGTTGAAGTGGATAAGCTTGGAGGTCTCTTCCAACCAGATGTTTGCNCTGCAGCACAGGAGGTCCCAGCTCAACACAAGGGGGAACTTCTTTACTGTAAGGCTCCCAGAGCACTGGCACAGGCTGCCCAGAGAGGTTGTGGAGTCTCCTTCTGTGGAGCCTTTCAAGGCCTGTCTGGATGTGTTCCTGTGTGCCCTGAGCTAGATTGTCTGGTCCTGCTCTGTAAGGGGGGTTGGACTGGATGATCTCTTTGGGTCCCTTCCAACCCCTGACATCTTGTGAGCCTGTGACTGTCTTGCGTGGGGGGAGTGGGAGGTGGTGGTTGCCAAGTGCTACAGAGCCGCTCTGTGCTTTTCGTTCTATCGACCAGCAGAGGGAGGAAAGAGAGAGAAAACGGAGTCAGTCTTAGCTCTCTGAGGCTGAGTAACAATTCTTTCATACTGGCACCAGGACTTCACAGTCCTTGGGCCACAATTTGCTCTGTCACAGCTATTGTAATGGATAAAGTTGCAAGTTAGTCTTGTAGATATTACAACCACACCACTCCGCGTGGCTAATATCAGGGAGTGAACCCAGCTGCCAGGTATCCTGAGAGGTGACTCAGCACAGCTTTCCACTGCATCCAATGCACTACTATCTGTGCCTCATTTAAGCTGCTTTTCCCCCTGGCAAGCCTGTAAAGTGATCTAAAGAGACCGGTCCAGGTAGTCAGCAGGATGCACTCTGGTCCAAAGCGGCTCAGAGGCTGGTGCCACCAACAGAATTTTGGGGGGTTTGGTCTTGGGGAACTTTATATGGCACTGGGTCTGCTAGCAGGAGATGGACTACATCTGTCTCAGAGCAGGGGAAGAAAGATCCTAGCACATGATTTGGCAGGGCTTATTGAAAGGGCATTATACCAGGCTTGAAGCAGAAGGGGGTAAAGCGAGGCAAACTATGATGTGCCTAAGGACAGCCTTCAGTCTGCCACTTCCCTTCAGATGGGAGGTAATGACAACATCAAAACTCTAAGAAGTGGCAGGAAGCCACACCAGGGTTGGAAGGATGGGGTGCTAGTAAGGGCTTTCAACCTGTTGCCCTGAAGCATGGTGTGAACACTGCAGCAGAGGCAGGGTCTTACAGACCTGAGCCAAGGGCCTCTGAGGTAATAGGAAACAGGAGGATACCTTCCAGGAAATGCCTTGGGGGAACAGTGGGGTACCCTTCTAAGGAAGTGACATGGCTGGCAGCCCAGCTGAAGTGCCCCTACACCAATGCATGCAGCATGTGCAGCCAACAGGAGTCTGCAGCTGCCCTGCCATGGGAAAGCTACAACACAGTGGCAATTACAGACACTTGGTGGGATGAATCCCATGGCTGGAGTGTGGCTATTGATGGCTACAAGCTGTTCAGAAGGGACAGGAGTTGAGGATGTCCCTGCTAGCTGCAGAGGGAGTTGGACTAGATCTCCTTTGAAGGTCCCTTCCAACCCAGACCATTCTATGATTGATTTAATGCCACTGGCTATTGATGAAGGAATATAGGAAAATAAGTTCTGGTTTGGTCTGTTCACTTGGCTCAGGCCTGAGGAAGTTTAGGCTGGAGGCGAGGAGAAAGTTCTTCACTGAGAGAGTCATTCCCCACTGGAATGGGCTGCCCAGGGAGGTGGTGGAGTCACCGTCCCTGGAGGGGTTCAAGGCACGTTTGGACGTGGCACTTGGTGCCATGGTCTGGCCTTGAGGTCTGTGGTAATGGGTTGGACTTGATGATCTTTGAGGTCTCTTCCAACCTTGGTGATACTGTGATACTGAAGGTGAACAGGACCCAGGTTGCACTGCTGCTGTTCTGTCACTGGACTGTAGGAGCTGCACCAGACATCTTTCATTAGTCCTTCTTCTCCAGAACTCCACCTTGGCAGTTTGAATGGAGTTCTGCTCTCAAAATAGTATTTCCAGGAACACATCAATGGTGTTGAGTCCCAAGTGCAATTTCCAGAGCTGAATGTATGGCATGTAAAAGGCAGGCAATCAGCCCACAGTGACTCAGATCCTTTTGCATGGAATTGTCTCATAAATAGCCCTTTGGAAAAATTTTGCTCAGGCATAAGCCTGGCTTTTGATCGAGATGCCTGTGAGACTTCTGTCTGAGATTGTCACTTGCACACACTCAGTTACTCTACACAACCTTTTCTAGAGTCTGAAAAATGCACACCCTGTGGAAATCTTTCATGAGAAAAAGGAGAGAGAAAAATATGATGGAGAGTCTCTCTCCTTCTTCCCTTATGGAGAGAGAAAAATATGATGGAGAGTCTCTCTCCTTCTTCCCTTATTTTAATGTGTCACATTCCTCCCGGTTGAATTTGGCAGCACATGAAGAAACACGTTGTGCACAGTTAAAATCTGTAATACAATCCAGAACCGAGCATAATCGCTTCAGAGGTTAATACAGACCTTGGCTGAAGACAGAGACACATCCACACGGTGGCAGCAAGGGAAGAAAGTGAGGAAATGACTACAGAAAGCCCAAAGATAAACGATAATGGCCTGACCTGGAGCACTTCCTAGCTAAATGCATGCATCTTCAAAATTAGGACTGTGAGCCAATGTGACAACCCTAATCCAGCCAGAAGGCTGAACTCTGCACAGCATGGCAGTGTCAAGCACTCAGCAATGTTTGCAAATATGTGCAGGGTGAGTGCCAGGAGGCTGGAGCAAGGCTCTGCTGGGTGTTGCCCAAGGATAATACAAGAGGCAATGTGTGGAAGTTGAGGCATAGGAAGTTCCATGGAAACATGAGGAGGATTTTTTTTCCCCTGTGGGGGTGACAGAACACTGGAACAGGGTGCCCAGGGGGGTTGTGGAGTTTCTCTCTCTGGATGTTGGGGTGACAGTTGGACTCGATGATCTTGGAGGTCTTTTCCAACTGTAACGATTCTGTGATCTGTGAGATATTCAAAACCAACTTGGATGTGTTCTTTTGTGATCTGCTGTAGGTGATTCTGCTCTGGCAGGGGGGTAGGACTGGATGAGCTTTGGAGGTCCCTTCCAGCCCCTGACATTCTGTGATTCTGTGATATTGTCTCCTAGCATTGTCTGCAATTGAAGCTGCTCTAAAGAGGGCAAGCAGGTGTCTGAGCTTACAGCACGTCATGCCAGCAGCCATAATGACACATTTTCCTTCCTGTGCCTCACAGATTCTCTCAACACCCAGCAGCACCTAGAAGAAAGCAGCAGGCTTTTATCAGCTGGAAACAGAGCAGCAAGAGCAGGGAGACAGCAGCAGGAACTGGCAGGGTTTACCACTCTGCCTCAGAGGTACAGGCACATTGCAACATTCAGCCTGCCATGTGTGTCAGCAGTGTGGCATCCACCTGTAAGGAGTCCCTCAGTATTGCCTGTCACTCTGGGAAATAAAAAGCTCAGTGTGCTGCTTTGAGGCTAATTGGAACATTTTAATGAGAAAAATTAGATCACTGGTTGTAAAAAGAAAATAATGATGAAGTCTACTTCACTCATTGATTTGCTGAGAGAGATAAAAAGCCAAAATGTCAACAATTTGTCCCACTCTGGTCTGGGATGCTGAAACTATTCACTTTCTCTTCAGTCTGCTCTAATCTCTCTCCACTAATCTTGGCTAACAGAAAACAATGAAAGCTTTGCTGCTTGTTTTGGTTGTCTGTCTGGGAAAGTAAAGGGAGAAAGAGAGGGGTAGCTTTGAGCCCCTTCTGGGCAGTTTCCTTTTGTCTGGGAGGCAGTTTGGATTTCTGTTTTATCTCTAATTTGTCTATAATTTTAAATACTTGTAAATATGTTGTGTATATATGCTTGTAAATTTAGCTTTGCTGTAAATAGAGCTTCATCTTATTTCCAAGCCTCTGAGCTAGTCTGGAGGGGAGGGAAGTTCCTCACCCACCACACTCAGCTTTAAGGAAACCAGCAGCTCATTTGCCTTTAATCAAGCAGAGTGGAAGAGCTGAGTAAATAAAAACAATCAAACAAACCCAAACCAAACAAACAAAAAGGAGCTGCTTGGGCTCTCAGCCTCATGTGGGAACCAGAGGACAAAGGTGGTCCTTGTCGAGGCCAGACTGCACATCTTCCACACAAGCTGGCCTGATAGCTATGCCCCAGCTCCTTGCCATATACATGCACACACTTATCTCTCTGCTCCTGGGAAGATTGTTTCAGCCCTCACAGGTCAGGAGTAAAGAAAAATGAGCTTAATTAAAAGCAGATGCAGACAAAATGCAAAGCTCAAGCAACAAAACGGTGGTTTTCTGTTCTGAGCAGTAGCTGAGAGAGTTGTGTCTGTTGTATCTTTTACAAAGATAGTTCTGCTTTGCCTCTTGCAAGCCAGGTGGGTGCCTCTTCACCTGCCATGAGGAATGTGTTCCCAGGACACAAGACAGCAGAATTGTAACTCTCCATGAGGACTGGAGCCAAGTGCTGACATTAACATTTAGGGTAGCTCTGTACTATAAAGATCTGAGTCCCAGTTTGAGCATGATCTGCATTTGCATTAGGTAGGATTCCTCTCCATGGTCAGGAGTAGGAAGTGAGGAAAGAGCAGTGGCTAGGGACCCTGGAACATCTGTCATCAGTGGTCTGCACTGATGAACCACTACAGCTCTTCGGGGCCTAGCTCTACTCCACTTTACTGCTAGGACTAAATAGCTCACACTTCCAAATAAAAGGTCTGTGCCCTCCCCTTCTGGAAGCTGCTCTCTTGCTTGCAAATCTAAACATGGGAGACTAGCATGACTTTAGAGCACAGTGAGCTCCTGCTGTCACACCTACACATTCCAGTCCCCATTCTTGCCCTGCAACCTGCCCTTCTTGTGTCTCTTCTTTGGGATTATTCATTGCACCTTGTGGTACCTCAGCTCTCCTGGCCTCTTCTGGGTACTACTTTTCCTACACAAATGCAAGTTAAATATAGTTTAGGATTCATGCTGGCAACACTTACCTGAAAACAGTGGAAAGCAGCACATAGCTTGCCAGGAGCCTGCCATTACAGTTTGCAGTAGTGGATAGATTCCTACCCATAATATGCTGATTTCCATAAGAAAATTCACAGTGCTTTAATCCAGCACAACTCCACCTTGCTGGTCAGAGACAAAGTCCAATCTCAGTTAGAGCAGACCTTCCTCCTACACCAGTGGGGCTGATACAGGGCAACAGTTTTTCTATAAGGGGCCTTTGACAAGGGAAAGAAGAGACTGGGAGCTTCAGACCATGCTTGGAACCCCAGCAGAAGGACAAGGAGGCTGGAGATAGCTTAGTGTAAAGTGCCTGTGATGGTTTGGGAGTTCCCTGTCCCCCCACGCTATGGAAAATCCCCCAGACTAGACTCAGCCAGCTGGAAGTTAAGGACTGAAGCTCTATTTGCAGCTCAACACAATGTACAAGCAGAGTTATACACAATAGATATGAATAGTTACAGACATAGACAAGTTAAAGGTAGTACAGAAACACAATTCCCCTCCCAGAAACCAGAGTCCCCAGGAGGGGCTCCCAACCACCCTTCCACCTTCTTTCCACCTCTCTACCTTACCCCAGGTTTTGCCTTACATGCAAGGTGAGTTTGGAGGATGGGCAAGGGGGGTTAGAAGCAGAGTGGTTAGTTGGGTTACACAGAAGAGAGGCCAGAAGACACACAGCAGCTAGAGAGTGAGAGACTCTCCCTTATCTATATTTGTGTTCTTGTTCTTATACATCTCAGCAAGCCTATGAGTGCAGCAGACATCACCAGTGTTTGCTTTTCACAGCCTATCATCTATTTTTTTTAATTAAAATATTCCAATTAGCCTCAAACCAGCACAGTGCCCTCAGTTTGAAAAGGCATTTTGAACAGAAGGGAAGCCAGTTCCTCTCAGCTTTGCTGAAGCCACAGCCCATTTCCACTTTTACATAATCACCTTTTTTGATAGGGTGGCTAAAAGTTAGCATTTACTGAGCCAGAGACCACTGTTCCTTCAAACATCCCACACTGAAACTATTTATGCTACCCTTGAGACACATATATTTCAGGAGCAGCTAGTCAGCAATAGATCTTTGCTGCTTTTTTTTAACAGAAGTATGGCATTTCATAGGTTCCTTGGGGAACAGCATCCAAGCAGCTGTAAGTTATTCTTGAGCAGGCTGATCCAGCTAACTTCCAACTGGATTGCTCTGCGAAGGAAGGACAGCACTTCTCAGAGCACACAAATGGTCACTCTCATACAAAACAGCCTCTTGGTGAAAAGCTAAACAGATTAAAAAGGTGTCAGAGAAACCATTCCCACCTGGAGTCCTGTGTACAGTTCTGGAGCCCCCAGCACAGGAAGGACATGGAATTATTGGAGCGAGTCCAGAGGAGGCCATGAAGATGCTCAGAGGGCTGCAGCAGCTCTGCTACGAGGACAGGCTGAGAGAGTTGGGGCTCTGCAGCCTGGAGAAGAGAAGGCTTCTGGGAGAGCTTGGAGTGGCCTTCCAGTATCTGAAAGGGGCTACAGGAAGGCTGGGGAGGGACTATTGATGAGGGCTTGTAATGACAGGATGAGGAGGAATGGGTTTGAACTGGCAGAGGGGAAATTGAAACTGGATGTTAGGAAGGAGTTGTTTGCGGTGAGGGTGGTGAGACACTGGCACAGGTTGCCCAGGGAGGCTGTGGATCACAGAATCACAGAATGTGATTGAAGATCACATTTTGTGATTCTGTGATGCATCAACCTCCCTGGAGGTGTTCAAGGCCAGGTTGGATGAGGCCTTGAGCGACCTGTTTTAGTAGGAGGTGTCCCTGCCTATGGCGGGGGTTGGAACTGGATGAGCTTTGAGGTCCCTTCCAACCTAAACCATTCAATGAGTCTATGATAAAATTTCACAGAGCAATTTTGCCAGAGAAAACACATCAATAAGCAGTGCATGGCTTCTCTCCCAGGCTTCCTCACAAGTCAGCTGCACTCAGAGAGCTGCCACTGCTGGAGCTGAGCTGAAGGCAATCAGCAAGCCTCAGCCAGCTTGTGTCAAACACTCCTGCACCTTAACCAGAGAAGCTGCACTTACATAAGCTGTGCCACTAAAGGGAGGGGGAGCAGATTACAGCAAGCATAGATAAAGTCTTGTATGTGTCTCGAGAAGAAGAAATAGCAACTGACCCCTATTTTTGTGTGGGTGCATCTATTCTGTACCCAAAGAAAACACACACACAAAGACCTGGCTCCTGCAAGGAAATGTAGATACCAGAATGCAGCTTTCAGTCACCTCAGGCTGTTTTGCTTCAGGGATATATACTCACCTGCTTTTTCGTTTCAGGGATATACTCATCTGCTTTTTTAGTTGCTAAGTTTTTGTTATGGCAAATGTTACAGATCTTCCTGCAGACCTTTTGGCCCATACACAAATACAACAGGCTACTGCTACTCAGAGCCTGTTAGAGAGGAAGAAATCTGAGCCCCGACACTAAGTATGAACGAATCTACGAAAAGAGCAAGCAAAATATTTTTTCCTTAAAAAAACAAACAACAAAACCCCAAACACACAAAGGAACAAACCAGAACCACTCACCAACACCTGCTAAAATTAGGAAAAAAAAAAAAAATTTGCTTGCATGATCATAGAATCATAGAATGGTAAGGTTGGAAGGAACCTCAAGGATCATCCAGTTCCAACCCCCTGCCATAGGCAGGGACATCTCCCACTAG
>WBNM01010425.1:0-10157 GCA_013399055.1 Ramphastos sulfuratus | reverse complement strand
ATTTGTTGGAGAGGAGAAGCCAGAAGTTGCTAACAGCCCCAGACGCTGTGCCCCAGAGAGTGCCACAAGCCCGACTGAGACTGCGACAAGCCCAAGTGGCTTATCTTTTGTTTTGAGTACTTATTCCTAAACATCTCAGCAAGCCTATGAGTGAAGTAGACATCACCATTGTTTTTCCTTTCACAGCCTATAATATAATTTTCCTCTATTAAAATATTCCAATTAGCCTTAAACCAGCACAGTCATAAAGAACTCACGGGCGGCATTCAAACATGTCTGGCTAGTGCCAGGCAGGAGCCCTCCCCTCTGCTTCCAGACCTCAGGACACAAACCTGACACCCAACCCATCAGTTATCATGGAAAGCTGTGTAGACATGACACTTCAGGACATGGTTTTGTGAGTATGGTGATGTTGCATTGGTGGTTGGACTTGATGGTCTTTGAGGTATTTTCCAACCTTAATGGTTCTGTGACTGTGTGAAAGGCTCTTTGGCAGCAAGCAATCCAGCAGCTGAGCAGAGCTGAAAGCAACACAGCAACACTCTTACAGCATCTGCACAACAAAATCCCCTCTCTCACTGCACTGCCAGCTCTGGCCACCAATGTTCATGGTCCTCAGTGTCCTGTTCTCTGCTCTTTCTCTTAGAAATTGCAAGAGGGTCTGTGTAAAAGAGCTAAAGCAAACTTTCTCAGAGCAGTCTAGGAAAGGATTCGATGTTTAAAGTAAAGTAGCAGTTTCTATAAATTTTTTAACTACAAGGCTCTACACTCACAAAATCACAGGATGGTAGAGGTTGGAAGGGACTTCTGGAGATCATTGCACATGGAATGAGAGACCTTGGCAAACCTTTTGGTGAAGAAATTTTTCCTAATATTCAACCTAAACCTCCCCTGGTGCAACCTGAAGCTGTTTCCTCTTGTCCTAGTGCTTGTTACTTGGGAGAAGAGACCGACGTCCACCTCGCCACAGCCTAGTTTCAGGTAGCCAAAGGGCACAGAAGGTACAACTGGTGCAGCATGCCCTGATTGTACCCTCTTGAAGCAGAAAGATGTGGGACTTGTGCAAGAGGCATTAGTGAAGGGGTGAGTCATGAACAGCATCTGAGTCACAGAATCACAGAATGTCAGGGGCTGGAAGGGACCTCAAAAGATCATAGAATCATAGAATCATAGAATGGTAAGGTTGGAAGGGACCTCAAAGATCATCTAGTTCCAACCCCCCGNCTGCAGGGCAGTAAAGCTGCCACCCCGGGGGGCAGAGATATCCCCCAAAAGGCAATGCTGTGTAGATTAATTTATGATCTGCTGTTGCTCCAAACTAGAGAACTTGTGAGGGTTCATGCTTTGGGAATTGCTCATCATACTCTAATTATGCAGTTCCATTTCTCCCCACCATCTGTGCTTCCTTCTGCAGTATCTGAGTGCCTCTGTCTTCCAAAGGTTCTACTGCTCCATCTGCTCCAGGGTGTATATTTGTAACGTAAGAGCCAGGCGTGCTTGTGGGAAGGTGGAGAGGGAAAGCTCCTTGGTACACACTGGACACTGCTTTCCCTTCTCTTACCAAATGTCTCTGCATCAAACAAATGGGCCTAAAGGAGAACGTGAGTAGATCTTGAGGGACAACACAAACAGCAGATATCCTCTATGTGTTCATTCCAGTTGTAGCTCTGCAATGGAATTCCAAGCTGTGCCATATGGTGATGCTTTCCTTACCCAGTCAGTAGTTATCCTATCCATGGCACAGCAATGTGCCCTTGTGGCCAAGAAGGCCACTGGGATCCTGGGGTGTAATAAGATGAATGTGTCCAGCAGATCAAGGGAGGTTTTCCTCCCCCTCTGCTCTGCCCTGGTGAGACCCCATCTTGAGTACTGCCTCCAGTTTTGGACTCCCTAGTTTAAGAGGCACAGGGATCTGCTGGAGAAAGTCCAGGAGAGGGCAACGAGGATGATGAGGGGACTGGAACACTGTCTGATGAGGAGAGGCTGAGGGACCCGGGGCTGTTTAGTGTGGAGAAGACTGAGAGGGGATTGAATAAATGTTTATAAATATCAGAGGGCTGGGGGTCAGGAGTGGGGGGAAGGCTCTGCTCACTTGTCCTGTGCTCAGCTACAGAGGAACAAGAATATCCAGAATTGTGTCTGGGTACAGACCATGATGCTGCCTTTCTCTTACAGCATCAGGTGACGAGGCTTTGTGTTGATGCCAAACACCCACCAAGGGATTGGTGGAAAGGAGGAGAAGTTTCTTTCTCTCCCTCTCCTTACTCCTTACTTTTGTCTTCTTTGCCTTCCTTGAATCCCACATAAATTTCCTCCTTCCTCTCTCCCTTCCTCCCCTTCCCTTTTTTCTTCCCTCTCTCTGTCCCTCCCTTTCCTTCTTTCCTTTACCTGAACCCCAAGTCAGGCTCAGACAACAGCAACCCCTGGACTGTACTTCTACCCTGATCTGCTTTTTGGGCTTACCCTGTCCTCCACACAGAGATTCTCCACACAGCTGCTGTTCCTCTCCCAGGTGGCAAAGCTGAAGTTGTCTCCAGCTTTCCAGGAGAGTGACACCTTCCACATGGGCATTAGGTGGAAAAGAACAAGGCTGGTGTGGAAAGAGTTGGAGCTAAGGAGAGTCCATCTCTGGACTCTGCTGCCAGGTTCATCCTCTTTCTCCCAGTGCCATACCAAGAGAGAGCATTTCCAGCTGGAGCACTGCTTTGGCTGGAGGGCACAGGCCCTTCTCACCCTCACAGCCATGGCACAGGGAGAGCCAGAGGGAGGGACTGGCTGCAGAAGACACCACTGGGGACAGGAATCATCCTCCCCACGTCCACACTTAATGGTTACTAAAGGCAGTTTGGTACAGGTGCACACCAGCAGCATGGCAGGAAAGATCCTAAGGTCCCGAGGATCACCAAATCGATCAGGAGGCACAAAGCAGCCCATGGCCAAAGCCAGCCAGAGGCAGCAAAGCCTTGCCAGCTGCTGCCGGAGGGTGACCCTTCCCTTCTGCTGACGGTGAGGCCGTGCATGAAGTGCTGAGCAGACCTGGTCCCCAATACAAGAGAGACACGCTGCGGAGAGCTCCCAGAGCCTCTCCCCCAGCGGAGCTCTCGTGAGTGACCGCTGGGGTCCCAACGGCCAAGCGGGGTTTACCTGCTGCTGCCCCGGCAAACGGACCAGTACCCACTGGGTCGGTGCCGTGGCAGGACAGGCTGCCAGCAGGTGAGAGAGGCGTTTTGGCGACAGCCTTCGCAGGTGTTTGCTGAGAGCAGGAGCCTCTTGCGAGCCTTGGAGGAGCCAAGTGGGCTCCTTCTGACCATCACCAGCGGGTCCGGTACGACTCTTGCGGACCGGTCGGGATGGGCCAGCTCAACTGCTGCCGCTCCGGGTGAGTTCCCCCCGGGGCTCAGCGACAGCCAGCACAGGTGGACCTCGCAGCGGGCACCGTGCTCATGCTCCGGCCTGTCTGCTCTGCAGGGGCGACCNGGCCAGCAGCAGGAGTGGAGGGAGCACGAGTGACCCAGCTGGCCTCCATCGAGCTGCTGCTGAGGCAGCTGAGTGTCCACCACAGCGTGAGTGTCCCTCCTGGTCCTGCTCTGGCCCCAGAGGCTGCTGCTCCCCAGCAGCAGCTGCATCACTTCTCACCTCCTGCTCTTTCTCCCTCGCCAGGCCAGGACGCTCGATTCCAGCAGCCTGGAGAAGCTGGTGGAGNGGTGCCGTGGCAGGACAGGCTGCCAGCAGGTGAGAGAGGCGTTTTGGCGACAGCCTTCGCAGGTGTTTGCTGAGAGCAGGAGCCTCTTGCGAGCCTTGGAGGAGCCAAGTGGGCTCCTTCTGACCATCACCAGCGGGTCCGGTACGACTCTTGCGGACCGGTCGGGATGGGCCAGCTCAACTGCTGCCGCTCCGGGTGAGTTCCCCCCGGGGCTCGGCGACAGCCAGCACAGGCGGACCTCGCAGCGGGCACCGTGCTCATGCTCCGGCCTGTCTGCTCTGCAGGGGCGACCCAGAGCACAGGCAGCAGCCGGAGCCTGTCCCAACAGCAGCGGAGCCGCTGCTCCGGCTGAGAGCGCGGGTGAGGCAGGGCCGGCGGAGCAGGGAGATGGAGCTGCTCCTCTTCAGCGACCGCTTGGTCATCGCCAAGGCCAAGTAAGACTCCCGGACCCAGCTACTCCCAAGCCCAGGTCTTGATACCAGGGACCCGCGCCCAAGACATTGCCGCAGGCCCCTGGCACCCTGCTGCTGGGCGCAGCCTGGCCGTGCCCCTGGCAAGCAGATGCCAGAGGGGAAGGCTCCAGCTCACTCCCTGCTGCTCCTCTCTGCAGACGCGGCAGCGCCCTGCGCCCCAAGCTCCACCCGGCCCTGGGCCAGCTCCGAGTGCTGAGCGGTGGCAAGGGGGCAGCCGGGGATGGCACAGAGGAGGAGGAAGGGAAGGCCACCCGATCCCTCATCCTCGTCTGGCTATGTGGCCACTGCGTCGTCACCTTCCGGTGAGTCTGGGTACCAGGTCCCGCCAGAGGGGCGGGCAGCATCTCTGTGCTGCCGCCGTGGCTGTGCTCACATGGCAGGGCTGAGTGGATGCAGAGCTCTGCCCACAGGCTGGGCAGCAGCAGGCACTCAGGATGCTTTTGTTCTCTTTCTGCAGCTCCGGGGCACTTAAGGAGCTCTGGCTCGGCGCGCTGCGTGGGTAAGCCCTGCCTGGCACTGCAGCCTGGGCAAGCCCTGCTCACAGCTCGGGGGGATGTGCCAGCCACAGCCCCAGGATGTGGGGACAGCTCTGCCCAGCTGGGCGTAGGGAACCCCAAGGCTGTGGGCAGCTTAGGAGGGGACAGAGCTGCTGGAGCAGTTTCACCCAACTGTGTCCAAGCCATCCCCTGCTGAGGCCTGTCCTCAGTACGGCCACGGCTCTACTGCAGTGCCCGGGGTGGTCTGGCTTCTTCAGGGCACCTTGGCAGTGTCACTGGGCAGACAAGAGGGGGAATGGGCAGCTGGGGCTTCACCCAGCTCCTTCTCTGCCCCTTTGGCACCCACAGGCCAGCAGCAGGAGTGGAGGGAGCACGAGTGACCCAGCTGGCCTCCATCGAGCTGCTGCTGAGGCAGCTGAGTGTCCACCACAGCGTGAGTGTCCCTCCTGGTCCTGCTCTGGCCCCAGAGGCTGCTGCTCCCCAGCAGCAGCTGCATCACTTCTCACCTCCTGCTCTTTCTCCCTCGCCAGGCCAGGACGCTCGATTCCAGCAGCCTGGAGAAGCTGGTGGAGGAGCAGGCAAAGGTGGGGAGGGCTCGGGGTGCCAGCTGAGCCTGTTCAGGCCCCTATCTGCTGCAGGCCTGCTCAGTGAGTGCAGGGCTTTTCTTGCAGGCTTGGGGCAGGGCAGCAGCCACCTCCCGTCCCTTCTGGCAGCCAAGGCAGAGGTGTCCCCGCGGCTGGTGAGTGCGGGCAAGATAGGGGCAGGATGCCCTTCTCTGCTCCTCCGTCCCCTGTGCTGGCTGGCAGGGGCACAGCACTGCACAGCTGTGCTACACCTGCCCTGGCACTTCTCCTCCACGGCTCTTTGCCCCTCTCTCCTTGACAGCTGCTGTGCCCCGTAGCACCAGGAGGGGCTTGCCATGGCTCCTCGGCTGGAGAGGGACCTCGGCCGGTGCTGCGGTGCCCGGGCCCTCGGCCTCTGCCAGCGGCGGAGCTCTTTTTGGGCAGCCCCTGGAGGCTGTCTGCAGTGAGGAGGGCATCGTGCCCCAGCCCATCCAGGTGAGCAAGCTTGGCCAGGGCTTCCCCATCCCGCTGGCTCCTCCTCCGTGCTGCTGTCCCCAGCACAGGGACCTTGGAGAGGGGCTTGGGCTCAAGGCCAGCTGCTCCCCCACCAACATCCCCCAGCTGCAAGGCAGCGTCTGAACTGCCCCAGGGAGAGCTGTGGAGCCATGCCCACATGCTTCTGTCCCTGAGGAAGGGTCCCCTGCCCCAGGGCCTGTCTGTACCCACTGTGCTCCTCCGTGCCCTGCAGGACCTGCTGGCTCTGCTGAACAAGGTGGGGCCATCCACGGAGGGGATCTTCCGTCTGGCGACCAGCGAGTGAAAATGCAGGCAGCTGCGGGAGGCCCTGGACTGTGGGCAGGAGGTCCCTCTGGAGAGCCAGGACCCACATCTGCTGGCCGCCCTCTTGAAGGNGCCCCTGGAGGCTGTCTGCAGTGAGGAGGGCATCGTGCCCCAGCCCATCCAGGTGAGCAAGCTTGGCCAGGGCTTCCCCATCCCGCTGGCTCCTCCTCCGTGCTGCTGTCCCCAGCACAGGGACCTTGGAGAGGGGCTTGGGCTCAAGGCCAGCTGCTCCCCCACCAACATCCCCCAGCTGCAAGGCAGCGTCTGAACTGCCCCAGGGAGAGCTGCGGAGCCATGCCCACATGCTTCTGTCCCTGAGGAAGGGTCCCCTGCCCCAGGGCCTGTCTGTACCCACTGTGCTCCTCCGTGCCCTGCAGGACCTGCTGGCTCTGCTGAACAAGGTGGGGCCATCCACGGAGGGGATCTTCCGTCTGGCGACCAGCGAGTGAAAATGCAGGCAGCTGCGGGAGGCCCTGGACTGTGGGCAGGAGGTCCCTCTGGAGAGCCAGGACCCACATCTGCTGGCCGCCCTCTTGAAGGTCAAGCCTGCTGCCCCGGAGGCCAGCAGCTGCCAGCTCCGTGGGTGGCAAAGCAGCCACCTGCTGAGGAGCCGCAGTGCCGGGGACGCCGCCTGCACTCCCGGCAGCAGTGCCCAGAGCCTGACGCCCAGCCCTTGGCATCGCTGCAGGACTTCCTGCGCAAGATCCCCGGCAAACTCCTCTGCGTGAAGCTCTGCCAGCAGTGGATGAGCACCCTGCAGATGCCCAGCAGGCAGGAGAAGCTGGAGGGGTTGAAAGAGTGAGTGTGGCCAGCAGCCTGCCTGCTCGGCAGCAGGGTCTGTAGGGACAGGGTGGCCAAGGAGCTCTCCCTGGGCTGGCCTTGGCTGAGATCAGCCTGGGAGATGAGCGCTGACAATGTCTACTGGACCTGCTTTGTGTTCCTGCTCCCTCAGGGTGGCCAGCAAGTTACCAAGGCCAAACCTCCTGCTGCTGAAGAGCTTGCTGGCCCTGATGGCAAACATCAGCCAGAACGAGGCCACCAGCAGGATGTCCGTCAAGAACCTGGCCATATGCGTGGGGCCAAACCTGCTCAGCCCACCCGAGGAGCAGAGCCTTGCCCCGCAGATGCTGGTGGAGGTGACAGGGAAGGTAAGCTCTGCTATCCACCCACTGGCAGCTTTCTGGGCCCACCTGAGCTTTGCTGGAGACAGGTACCCGGCTGCCTCCTGTCCTCAGCAGACACTGGTGCAGGAGGTGCATGGAGGAGCATCCCCATGGCTGCAGCTGTCTCGGCTGTAGCCAGGCTCAGGAGTGGGAAGGCCTCTTGGAGCCCTCTTCAGCCAGCAGCCTGGAAACCAAGGGTTTGCTGTGTGCAGGTGACCCAGTTGGTGGCACTCCTCATGGAGCTGCATGTGGAGGTGTTTGGGGAGGAAGAGGAGGTGGCTGCTGCAGTGACTGAGGAGGCAGCCACACTCTCAACTGCAGAGGTATGTGAGGTCCTGCGAGAGCCTGCAGACAAAAGGCTGTGCCCTCAGAAGGTGGCAGTGCTGCCACAGGGACCAGCAAGGCCTGCAGAAGCACAGAGCAAGGCTGCTGCAGGGTGGGCATCCCACTTTGTGCGCTGAGGCCAGCAGCAGTGGCTTAGCTGGGCTGAGCAAAGCCACCCAAGGGATCTGCCTTTTGCAGCTACAGAGCAATTGGGCAGGTGCCCCCTCTTCACTTGCCCATTCTCATTGCAGGTGCTTCCAGTCACCCTGGCAGTCAGAGCCCTGGAGAGCTCCCCTGGGGAAGGAAGGTGAGCGCAGCTAGCTCTGATGGAAGGGAATGCATTCCTGTTTAGCATGGCTTTCCCAGCCCGACAATAATCCTCTTGGGTGCAAACCCTGCCAGGCTCTGTGCAGCCCAGGAAGCAGCCCTGCAGGAAGAGGAAGATGCTGCTGATGGATGCTGAGTTCCAACCGTGAAGCAAATGGCAGCGGCTGGAGAGGGACCTCTCAGGAAGGGGACACCTGAAAGGGAGAGGAGCCCAGGTGTATGCCAGAGCCTGACTTCCAACTGTCACATTTGAAAATTGCTACTTTCTAANCTGTACCAAATAAATTTTCCCAGGCCCCTGGCACCCTGCTGCTAGGTGCACCCCTGGCCATGCCCCTGGCAAGCAGATGCCAGAGGGGACGGCTCCAGCTCACTCCCTGCTGCTCCTCTCTGCAGACGTGGCAGTGCCCTGCGCCCCAAGCTGCACCATTAGATGCCCATGGGACGACTCACCGCATCAGTGCGCGGTGGATCGTGCCCGATCATTAATTTATCTGCCCGGTCACTACACACCGAGGCCACTTTGCTCTCTTACAGGTGGAGCCCGGTTCAAGACCTTGATGCCCGTCAGCACCAGGAGCCAGCACCAGGGACAGGAGCAGNAGACCAGAGCAGGCACCCGGAGGGACACGGAGCCATCATCGAGGAGGACGCTCGAAGACTCCTTCAGCGACCCAGCGCCGATGGACAGCCAGAAAAGACAACTTCCTTTGGAGACCTAACAGCGTGGGACAAGACCTGAGAGGACTCAGAGCAACACTGCTCTGTTAGACCCTGCTATAGTTCTGTGTGGTTCTGTAACAAAGTTTGTGTAACTACTTAAGTTAGTATAGGGAAGTGAGAGCTTGCACAAAGCATATGAAGGTACAAATCATCCCCAGCTTTGATGCATAAAACTGCCCAACAGGCAACAGGGTGGTATGTCCTGGTAGGGCATCAATCCTGCCAGGCTGGTTTAACCCTTGCTCTCCTCCTCCTGTTGCGGGTCCGGGAGTTGTAGTAGATTGAGCAAAACAAAGCCTTGAGGCTAGGAGCTTAGCACCAGGTGTCTGGTGCAGCCCCTCAGCGTGCCTGTGTGGTCACACCAATAAAAATATTCATACAGAAATTAATAATCGGTTATTAATATCACATCAGGGACCCATAAGGATCATCAAATCCAAGTCCCTGCTCCTTGCAGGGCTGCCCAAAACTAAACTCTGCAGCTGAGAGCAGCATCCAGAGCATTTTGGAGAATTGCAGAGATGCCTCTCTGCAGCTAAGCCCTTCTCATGGTGAATTCCTTGCTCTGCAGGACTGTTGGTTTCTCTAGGAGGTCAGAGCAAGCTGTTTCAGGCCTTGTGGCCCACAGTGGTGGTGGCAGCCCCTCTGAGCCACAGGATCATCTAAAGATGTCCTCAAAGAGGGGCTCAGGCAACTGTCTGGGAAAGCTGCCTGGAAGAATTTCAAACCTTTATTTGGCTCAGAAAATGTGTATTTGGCCAAAGAGGGTAACATGCAAATATCTGAACTGCTGAACTGTGGCAATTCAGATGTCTTCTTCTGGCACTGCTGTTTTGACTGCAATGTGATTAATGTGCTGGTTCTACAAAGCTGTTTCTGATTGGTACATTCCTGGTGTGCCTCTGTGTGTGGCACAGAAGACATGGCTGTGAGCTCCAAGCATCTCTGCGAGGCCATGGGCAGGCAGCACAGCAGCACTCTTCCTCAGTCACTCTTGGCATGTGACAATGGGCAGCACCTGGTGTCTGTAGGGAACCCTGGTGAGACAGCAGACCCATAAAACTCCAGCTCACTTTAGTCATGTTTCAAGCTTCAACACTTTGCATATCAGTCATTTTTATCCAGGCTAGAGCTTCAGAGAGCTCTATTTCTGATGTGCTTGGAGAAAAACTGTCTGTAAGATCTCTGGAGAGCACCTGGGGAGGAATAACAGCAGGCACCAGTACAGGTTAGAGGTCATCCTGCTGGAAGGCAGCTCCAGGGAGAAAGACCTGGGAGTGCTGGTGGACAGCAAGTTCCGCATGGGACAGTAATGTGCCCTTGTGGGCAAGGCAGCCAATGGGATCCTGGGCTGCATTAGAAGAAGTATGTCCAGCAGACCTAGGGAGGTTCTCCTCCCCCTTTACTCTGCCCAGGTGAGACCACAGCTGGAATACTGTGTCCAGTTTTGGGCTCCCCAGTTCAAGAGAGACAGGGACCTGCTGGAGAGACTCCAACAAAGAGCCACGAGGATGATGAAGTGACTTCAACATCTCTGCTATGAA